>JAJIBD010006867.1:0-46836 GCA_021461705.1 Cryptotis parvus | reverse complement strand
ATAATCTAGCTCAGTACAGATTTATCTACCCCGACTAGCCTTAAAATAATTTCTGCACTGAGGCGATGCCACAACAAAAGGTAAACATGTTCCAAAAACATGAAGAGATTCAAGCCCTTAATCTAAATAAAAGCACTATTATCAGGTTATTCAGACTGGGGGTCGATGAAGTTTGGTTCCACTACTGAAAAGGTTACACGGACAGAGTACCAAGCAAAGTCAAATTTTGCTCAAGTCTGGAAGTCCCTCAACCTGCGTCTCCCCTCTAGATCCCCTTTCACCTCCAGCCCAGAAGCTGTCCCCCAATTACTTACCTTCTACCTCAGGCCTAAGCCATCTCAATTTCTCTATTTCCATATATTAGTTTTATCGTTCTCAAACCTTAGGTAAATTTAACCACGCCAGAATACACCTACTGTGTCTGAATTCCTCTAGTAAGGATGATGTTCTTCAGGTTAATTCATGTTACAAAGTATTACTAGTCCTTTCCTTTCTACAGCTGGGAACATTTCTACTGTATAAGTGATACCACAGATTCCCCCAACTCATCTCCAATGTTACGCCCCTGGAAATACTTTACTACATATGCTGGACAATGTTATGATCATAAATTCAGTAACTTTGTTTTACAGAATATTTATTTTTTAGTCTTTTAAAAAACATCCTCATGATTCTCAAACTAGGGGAACAAACACCTCCAAACCACCACAAACTCAGTGGTTATAATTTTACCTGAAGAAAATGAGTTGCAGCAATAGAATAGTGGATTAGCTATTGAGTATGTGTGTGTAATACACACACATACATATATATCGCTTGTCTTGTATGCCCAGCCTGGATTTGGTCCCTAGTAACACATATGATCCCCCCAGTCCCACCAGGAGTTATTCCTGAGCACGTGCCAGGAGGAAGCCCTGAGCAACACTGGATGTGGTTCAAAAGCTGGATGTGGCCCAAAACAAAAAAACTTAAGGATATTAAAGCAGTATATGAAAAGATGTTCAATCTCACTAATCAGGTGAGATAAGTGAGCAAACCAAAAAACACTGTTTTTACATCACAGTGGTTAGAACCAAAAAGAAAAAAATAACAAGTATTGACTATGATATGGGGAAAGAATTCTTGTTTACTATGGATGAAATTATCAACTGGTACAGCTACCATAAAAATAGTATGGTGGTTCTTCCAAAACAATAAAAATAGAAGTAGCATGTGACCTGGCCATTTGCAATTCTGGGTATTTAGCTAAAGATGAAAACACTAATTTGAAAAGCGCCGCACCTTCGTATGCGTGAATCTTGACTGTAAATGGATGAAGCTTGAGGGCATTATGTTACCTGAAGTATGTAGAGACACAGATACTGTATGACTTAATTTTTTTATGCAAATCTTAGAATAAGCACACAAAAACATGCTCAAGTATAGAGCATAACGTGAGAGAGAATGAGAGGGTTGGTGAGATAGAGTGGTAAAGAGGATGAAAAACACAAAATTCCAGTTAACAAGGCAAGTGAATCATAGAGCTATGATGTATGGAACAGTGGCTAATTAATAATACAGTCTTGAATACTTGAAAGATGATTCAGGAGTAAATTACAAAGGAAAAATATAGCTATGCAACATGGAGATGGATTTTTGTAATCATCTGCAACATACACAAATATTTAATCATGGTATATACCTGAGAATTAATATAATGATTTATGCCAATTATACCTCAATGAAAAAAGATCTTAAAGCAGTACTTTCAAGTTTGCAAGTCAAGGCACATAAAAAAAAAATGATCTTTGGACCACACCTGGGAAAGACCAAACACTTGGTTTAAGATTTGAAAAGATCATTTAAGTGCATCACTTGGAAAGTTCTGTTAAGATATTTAAATAGCAAATATTTTTTGTTTTAGTAAATATTTTTACAAATTAATTCTATGATGTAATATATGCAAAAACTATGATCTATATATAATTATATAAAATGAAACAATGATTGAATAAAAGTCAACTCAATTTTGAAATAGCCCAAAGTCCTAGAAAAATGAATATGGTTTCATGCTTTTTCCCATCTTTACGCAAACATAAACCTTGTTCTAATTTTTTTTCAAGTGAACAGAAACGACCAATGACTGTGAACTAGAAGGGCCCAAGCCTCCCTGACCAATGACCGTGAGCTAGGAGGGCCCAAGCCTCCATTCCAAGCACAGTATGGTGCAACTTCTAAGTCAATCATTCCATTGTGCTTTACATGCAACAAAATAGTCATTAACCTCCCACACCATACCATGCATTTCCAGGCCATCGGGAATCAACTGTAAAGAAAACACACAAAGATCCCTGCACTCAGAGAACTTACATTCTACTCTGGGAAAGAGGCACAGTAAGGTATGAAATATTGTACTTATCAGAGGTTGGGCGCCCACAAGAGACAACCATAAAGATGGGCAAAGAAAGGGCTTCTGGGGAGACGGGATGGACAAAGGGACTCGGTGAGCACAGACACAGTGGGTCGAAGGCTGTCGAGGGGTGCAGGGCCTCTGGTGTGAGTGCTCGGGCAGTGGACAACCTGATTTGAGCAAATATTTTTTAGTAAATATTTTGAGCAGTAAGACCAGGCTCAGAAGCCTCTGGGACAAGAGACCTGGATATTCAAAACAAAGTGGACAGGGGAGAAGGAGAGAAAGGAAGGAAAACTGAACTTCACTTGACAGACTTCTGCGGGCAACTAACAGTTGAGGTCTTTTACCGTAAGCAAAAGCGGAAGGCATGAGCTGGAACATAGTAAAGGGGGGAAGGCACTCACCTTGCATGCAGCTGCCCGGGTTCAAATCCCCAGCACCACATATAGTGCTCTAAGCACCACCAGCAGTGACCCAAGCACAGAGCCAAGAGCAAACCCTGAGCACCACTGGGTGAGGGGCCAAAGCAAACTCGGAAGGCAATCTTCAAGTGAATGTTCTGCTATTAAGCTGCATGAACCCTTGATTTCATTTCTGGATGACATATTTAATGAAAAACTGGCAGAGACTAGAGAAGTGACAGAGAAGGAAAAATTTGGAACTTTGACTATTTGTAACAGCTGAAGGATCTTAGAGATGTTTGGCCTGAAAGAAAAAAATAAAAAGAATTTACCAGTTCTTCCAAGTAGCTGAGAATTCCCAAGAGAGGAAACACATCTGTTTGTCTGCCTTTGTGATGCCACACAACACAAAGTTGAAACCACAGATAATGCTTCTTTTAAGAAGAGAAATTTCACCTTACCATAAGCTTAATTCAGACTATACTTTTCTGACAATGGAAAGAATGGGTGGTCTGGCAAGGAGACTACTTTCGTAATAGCAGCACAGCACAGAGAACAAGAGCTATTATGTGATTAGGTTCACTCATGTGCCAGATGTTATGACACACGCATGGCACATTCCTCCTGAGATCCTCCCATAGCTTTGTGAGGTCGGCACGAGCACTGGAAAAACCAGCTGACTGAGAAGATGTGGCCTGTCTCAAATAACACAGCTACCAAGTGACACAGTCAGGTCCCAAAGCCAGGGCTGTTGGACTTTGGTGCCAGTGTCTTCCACACTGCCTACATATTGGTGAAGTGCTCGCAGAACATGTTAACCCAACAGACAGTCAGCAGGAAGCTGGCAAGAGAATTCTGCAAATGAAAGAAAATTATACAACATGGAAGACCTTTTCATAATTTCAGGTCACATTTTTTCCCCAATTGTTTCAGATCTTATTTTCTAATTTTTCTTTCAACTTCTGGGTTTATGCAAACATTTTATTCTAGAAACATGATTACAGATTAAATAATAATAAAATTTTTTTCATGGCAGAATATTTTCAACTTATTCAAGTCTAACATTCACTTTGGTAACTTTCTGGCTTTAAGCCATGTTTACTTTATTATTGCGCAAATACAAGGAGGCTTGACTTTGCCCCAACATATCTCCCTCAAGTACATAAATTTCTTTGTATGGTGTTTTACTGCTATGGTAATTCAAACTTATCATTTGATATCATTGCCTTCACCTTCCTATGCTAACTCTGTATGCAAGATAAAATTGTTTCATCTAAGGAAAATATCTTTCAAAAGATAACAGCAAATCAACATTCAGTATGTAATGCAATGTACAGAAAGACAGAGGAAATGCAATACAGATATGTAAGTCTGAAGTTCATGGAAGTCACAAAGCCAACCCTGCTTAGTACAGCTGTTTTTTCACCTGCTGGAGGAAAATAAAGACAATTGGGACAGTGTCGCTCTCTACACACCTCAAACAAAGCGAAATTTAGGAGCAGTCTGAAAAATAACAAAAACATCACTGCTCTGTCAAGCAATGTTAGACCAACATAAAGAGGGAGCTGCTGTGAATACTGTGGTTAACACGTGAATAAAAACATGCTTATCAACTTGTAAAGATGCTCCGTCCATGTCTCTACCCATTATGATGGCTATATTACGATAGTACAGAACACAGTGAGTGTTGACAATGATGCAGAGAAAGCCGAACCTTGTACACTGTCCACAGGCAAGTAAAATGGTATTTCCACCATGGAAAATAATATGATGTGCTCTAATGTTCACAGAGAATTATCATGGATTTGGCAATTCCATTTTTAGTACATGCCCCAAATTACAAGTAGGAACCTAATCCCAAAAATGGGTTATTTGTATATTCATGCTCATAGCAGTATAATTCACAGTCATCTAAAGATGAAATCAACCCAAGTGCATGGAGGGTTGGTGGATAAGCAAAACGTGGTATTACAACTAGAATACTATTCAGTCTCAAAAGGATTTTTTTAACACACCATAATATAGATGAACTTGAGAGTGATACACTACTGAATACCCGAGAACAGAAGACTGGATAAAGAAACTATGGTACATCTACACAATGGAATACTATGTTGCTGTCAGAAAAAAACAAAGTCATGAAATTTACCTGCAAATGGTTGGACATGGAGATTATCATGCTGAGTGAAATTAGTCAGAAGGAAAAGGAAAGATATAGAATAACTGCATTCATGAGTGGAATTAAATATGTAGTGTTCTACTAATTGTGGGAAATGGTAATGCCAGACTAGAACTGAGCATTGAATGTACACAAAGGATTTACCGATAATTCCTAAATGTCTGTAGGAAAGCCACAATAGGAGGGAGAGGGAGAGAGAGAGAGAGGGAGAAAGGGCTAGGAAAAGGGGGGGAGAGAGAGAGAGAGAGAGAGAGAGAGAGAGAGAGAGAGAGTACCTGCTATAGAGGTAGGCTGGGGGAGGAGAGAGGAACCTGCTATAGAAGTAGGCTGGGGAGGGGAGAGGGAATTTGGCTTGGGGACATTGGTTATGGGAATAGGGCACTGCTGGAGGTGGACGGGTAGCTAGAACACTTTAAGACCGAAACCCAATCACAAGCATCTTTATAATGGTATAACTCACAGTGGAATAATAAAAAAGGTTTTAAATAAAAAATAACAAAGAAACAATGAAGTCACAGAGGACCAGTTTATAAAAATTAGAAAGTGATACACTAAGATCAGCCAACTATAAATGTCAAATACTGTTCCATAAATTATTTCATTTATTCGAGGGTTCTCACAGGCTGTCTGGCAGAAGAACACGTCTGACAGGAATGGAGGGGAGAAAGAAAAAGGGGGTATTGTATAATGGTAGCATTAGTTTTGCAAGATGAAAGTATTCTGGGGCGGAGCAATAGCCCAGCGGGTAGGGGCGTTGCCTTGCCCGCGGCCGACCTGTGCAGGCCTGGGTTCGATCCCGGCATCCCATATGGTCCCTCAAGCACTGCCAGGAGTAATTCCTGAGTGCAGAGCCAGGAGAAACCCCTGCCCTGAGCATTGTAATTCCTGAGTGCAGAGCCAGGAGAAACCCCTGAGCACTGCCGAGTGTGACCCAAAAAAAAGCAAAAAAAAAAAAGTGCTCTGGAGTGAGAAAGAATGACTGTATAACAACAAAAATTATGCATTTTCTTTTTATTTTCTTTATTTTTTTGGGGAGGTTTGTGGGCCACATTTGGCAATACTCAGAGCTAACTCCTGGTTCTTTACGCAGAGATCGTTCTAGCAGCACTCAGGGGACAAACATGGAATCGGAGACCAAACTCAGTTCCGCTGCATGCAAGGCAAGCACCATAGACCCTGTACTATCTACCCAGCCCACAACCACAGACCCTGTACTATCTACACAGCCCACAACCACAGACCTGTACTATCTACCCAGCCCCAACCACAGACCTATACTATCTACCCAGCCCACAACCACAGACCCTGTACTATCTACCCAGCCTACAACCACAGACCTGTACTATCTACCCAGCCCACAACCACAGACCCTGTAGCTATCTACCCAGCCCACAACCACAGACCTGTACTATCTACCTAGCCCACACCATAGACCCTGTAATATCTTACCAGCCCACAACCACAGACCTGTACTATCTACCCAGCCCACACCATAGACCCTGTAATATCTACCCAGCCCACAACCACAGACCCTGTACTATCTACCCAGCCCACAACCACAGACCTGTACTATCTACCCAGCCCACAACCACAGACCTGTACTATCTACCCAGCCCACAACCACAGACCTGTACTATCTCCAGCCCACAACCACAGACCATACTATCTACCAGCCCACAACCACAGACCTGTACTATCTACCCAGCCCACAACCACAGACCTGTACTATCTACCCAGCCCACAACCACAGACCTGTACTATCTACCCAGCCCACAACCACTGACCTGTACTATCTACCCAGCCCACAACCACAGACCTGTACTATCTACCCAGCCCACAACCACAGACCTGTACTATCTACCCAGCCCACAACCACAGACCTGTACTACCTACCCAGCCCACAACCACAGACCTGTACTATCTACCCAGCCCACAACCACAGACCTGTACTACCTACCCAGCCCACAACCACAGACCCTGTACTATCTACCCATCCACAGTATTGGAGACATGGTCATTGCCTGGCATGCAGCAGACCTTCGCTGGTAGCTTCAACATTACATATTTGTCCCCTAAACATTGCTGGGGTCACTCCTGAGCTCAGAGATAGAAATAATCCCTGAGCACTGCAGGGTGTGATTCAAAACCAATAATCAATAAATAAAAGTCTCAATGTGAATATACTAAGAGACTAAACAAGATTCATTCCAATTGTAAAGGCAGCAAACTTAATGCACTGTTTTCCCAATAATTTCTAGCTCCAAATACTGGTCTAAAATATATAATCTGACTTGAGAGATGGTCAGCAGGACAGAGTACTTGTTTTGCATGTGGAAGGCCCGAATTCAATTCCTGGCAACACAAAGTCCCCTCAACCCCTGGCAGGAGTGACCTCCAAGCAAAAGCTCAGGTAGTCTCTGGGCTATTATATCATACATATCATGTTGATTTGCAACAATATGAAAATGACTCCCATTATACTTTTGACATGTATTTAACTGTGTTCCTTGAAACTAGAAGTTAATTAGTATAAAAGATATGTAATATAAAATCAAAGTAGTAAGTACCAATCTATTTTAGGAATTTTACTTCCTAAAATTTTAGCAACTATTTATTAAGTGAGAAAAAAGTGCTTTCCATTTATTAAGTGCTTTTCATTGCAAAAACCTTCCTAAATATAATCATTGTACCTAAATGCACTCTGGGGCACATTCAACTAATTCACAAGAGAATCCTGTAACCCAGTGATTCCCAAACAGTGAGACTATGTAAATAATGATTTCTAATACAAAATTACGGGCGGACATATAGGTGATGAAACCTACACAGATACCGTGGACAGGCCACAAATCTGGCTCTGAATTCTCTTAAGGCCAAAATAGAAAAAGAAATATAATTATGCCCTTTTAATTGTCCACAAGGAAAAAAAAAAGTTCTTTAGGGAAAACACAAACTCCCTCTTTGCCATTAGCTCTAGTTCTTCATTTTGGATAATATATTGGGGAATAAGAGGATCATAGGGCAATGACATAATCTGATTAAAGTTATTTTCAATAACTGGATGGAAACTGTGAGTGTCACATTAACACATTTATCAGAAATGTGTTAATAATTTAATTAAGAGTGTTCGGGAGGGCACTTATCAGAAAAACCAAAAAGGAGGCAAGAGAGAGAGTCCAGTGGGCAGGGTGCTTGCCTTATACAGAGCAGACTAGGGTTCGATCCCGGCATCCCATGTGGTTCCCCTGAGTACCACCATGAGTAATTCCTGAGTGCAGAGCCAGGAGCAACCTCTGTGTATCACTGGGTATGGCCCAAAATCAAAACAAAAACAAAAGAAAAAAAAGAAACAAAATCTAGGTCAGGCTGTATCATGATGTGGTTTGGCTTAATCTTAGGACAAACTCTGGGACGTGGAGCACAGGAGATGCTCTGAGGGGTACCGGAGCAGCCTGAGGGGTGCCGGAGTGGCCCTGTCCGCCAAAACTGCCAGTGCCGCTCACTATGGCCCCGTCTTCAAAAACGTAGAATGTATAGGATAAGAGATCAATTTTCCAGTTCCCAGAGATCTGACCTCTCACACACATAAAATTTCACAAAAACCTGAAGAGCATGGCTTGTTGAGAACCTGGGAGTAATTATCCGAGCAAAATCTAAAAACAGTCTATATGCTTGGGCATTTATTTCCCAAGTTGGCATTTTATTTTCAAACTGAGAAATTAGCTTAGAGAAAGCCTTACCAACTTTGAAGAGTGTCTTCTCTCATGGGTGAATCTTTCTAATTCAAGCTCATTTCTGATACCAGGGGTCATTCTTCAGCAATCGACTGAGAGGCAGAACTCTGGGTTTGGGAGTTTGCGTGGGGAGATTTTTTTGCTCTTGTTTTTGCTTGGGGCCACACCCATCGGTGCTCAGAGGCTACATCTGGCTGTGAGCTCAGGGATCACTCCCAGCAGGATTAGGAGACGACATGCAGTTCCAGAATTCAAACCAGAGTTGCTGCGAACACAGCAAGTACCTTCTGTACTATCTCTCTGGCCCTGGAATTTGCTCTAAGCTTAGCTCCTCCCAACCACACAGACTAGGAAGCAGTTCCCCCTCCTTCCAAGCATTACTTCCCTCATCTTAAAAAAAAAGAGAGAGAGAAAGGGTCCATTTATATCGACCAATTCAGGCTGCTTTGTTGGGGTAAGGAGGTGTTTCTGTATTTTTCAGCATGACTTAACTCCTAGTACAAACTTGGAAAATGACCATACAATGTGCCCTACAATCTAAGACTGATTCTACAGCTTTGGGATTTTATACAGCCATTCTATAGCATAAAGTAAAATAACAAGAATGTAGAAAAATATTCAGAAGTATTTCTATTACAAGAAATTATGCCAAGGATTATTATATTCACATTTGATAGTTTTAAGTAACCTGATTAGAACTTAGAACCATCAACAAGAACTAAAAAATCCTTCCTCCTAATATTTTAAGGGAAGGCTGGTTTCTCAGGTAAGCTGGATTTTCCAGCAGCCTTCCCTGAGCGCAGCAGAGTCCGATACGGAGATGAGGTAACCTTAGCCCAAACCCACTCAGCTAATTACCAGTGTATTTATATCTTGCTTCCTTCTACCAGTGGACTGACGCTCCCTGGGCACTCCCAACCAGAGCAAAGCCCTTGTTCTACTTGCCATTATCATCATCACCCACTGCTTCCCATCAGGGTTTCTTTGATCCAACACCAATGCCACAGAACATTTTCATTCCACTTTCCTGTCCCTGAATTGGGCATAATATGCTTCCATCCTTTTCTTGAAAACAAAGCCTGTGAAAAGTATATGGAG
This sequence comes from Cryptotis parvus, assembly GCA_021461705.1. NCBI lineage: Eukaryota > Metazoa > Chordata > Mammalia > Eulipotyphla > Soricidae > Cryptotis > Cryptotis parvus. The sequence goes on along the minus strand of JAJIBD010006867.1, from coordinate 37,032 downwards.
ACGACAGGTTTTTGCTCACCTCCTTTGCGCCTCACTGCGAGCCCTGAAGTCGAGGGGTGTGTGTTAACACCACGCCAACACAGGGAGTGTGTGAGGCCTTAGGATAACCTGCCCAGAGCCAGAGCACATAAAGGGCTGCCAACACCAGAGCACAACGCGCAGAATGCCAAAGACCAAGCTCCCAGTCTGCCATAGCTTTCTTCCTCCGACTCTTCCCACCCCTTTCTTACTCCCACAGTATAGGGGTAACATTCATACTATATGGAGTAACAAAGACCATTAGGTAAACAATAAGGACCTTGGAGGAGCTGAAGAAAACAGCAGTTACCACTCACTCATTTCTCTTGGTACTGGAACAAAGATTCTGAGGAGAGGGAAAAAGCAAGACAAAATATACAGAGCAAGTATTAGAAATACCCTCAAGGGTGAGAAGTATAGAATGCGGCAGATGGAGTATTATGCTCATCCTTTTGGCAGCAAATATCAATAGATATATAGGAAAGGTATTATGAGAATTCAGAGGTAGAAGGAAAATGCTGAGTACCATGGTAGGGAAAAAAGAAATGGGAAAAGTATTAATCAAAATAAAAGGGAGAAAAAAATTGGGAGATGCCAAAAGTTCCAAAATTGCAGGTATTTTTTAGTAGTTTAAGTAGAATAGTAATCTGACACTATCAGCAGCCTACACTACCAGTAATCAGCAGCCTCAGACTAGAGCAACAAAGTCCAGGAAATATGTCATTGTGATCTATACAATATTTACAAGATACCAGCCTTTACAAGATACAATAAATATATGGGGGACATGGGGGAGTGGCTGGAGAAATAAGGTTGGTATTTGCCTCGTACAAGGAATGTGTGTGATCCCCAGCACAACATATGGTCCCTCGAGCCCTGCCAAGAGTGATCCCTGAGTGCGGAGCCAGCAGTAAGCCCTGAGCACCACTGTATGTGGCCCAAAAACAGAAATAGGGGGCTGGAGCAATAGCACAACGGTAGGGTGTTTGCACTGCACTCGGCCAAACCGGGTTTGATCCCCAGAATCCCATATGGTCCCCGAGTACCACCAGGGAGTAATTCCTGAGTGCAAAGCCAGGAGCAACCCCTGAGCATTGCCGGGTGTGACCCAAAGAGAAAAAAAATAACAAAGAAAAGAAATATGAGATTTTATCTCAAAATTGCTCACATCCAACTTTGGTTGCATAATTCTTTCTATCTATTTTATGGTGCCCCCTCTCTCATTCCTTCTTCTACCTCTCAACATCCTAAATAAAAGTATTTTACTTCATTAAAAAATTTTTTTTCAAAAAACATACTTGAAATCCTGGAGATCAAATTCTGAACAAGTCGCCTGCTTTTAAGATTCAAGATAATATACAGCTAGTAAAGAAAACATAAAGGGTATCAAAAATATATCAAAGGGAAATAAAATACTGAAAAAGTTTTTTGAATGGGGCTGGGCGATATCCCAGCGGTAGGGGCGTTTACCTTTACGCTGCCGGCCTGTGCCGGCCCGGGTTCGAATCCCGGCATCCCATATGGTCCCCGAGCACCGACAGGAGTAATTCCTGAGTGCAGAGCCAGGAGTAACCCCTGAGCATCGCCGGGTGTGACCCAAAAAGCAAAAAAAAAAAAAAAAAAGTTTTTTGAATGTAATCAAGTAAAATTAGATTGTTCATTTTCTTTTTGTGCCAGGAACTGAACCCAGAGTTTCATACACATGAAGCATGCACTATCCACAAAAGACTAATTTTGTTTTAAAACTTTAAAATGTCTTATTGCCATTTAGGTAACATGGTTACACAGCATTAATATTCGCGGCTTTGATGTACAAGACTACACCTGCTATCACCAAACTTCCTAAAACACTCTTTCCTATGCCCGTGTGTCATCTCTAATCCAATAATCACTTGTATCACTTGTCTTCCCGTTCATAGATTTGCGGGCACAAGTAACATCTCCATAGGTCCTGTAGCATGCTAGTGTAGCCCAAGGCATCTGCTCAGTCCAGGAACACAAAGAGCCTCAGACCATTCCTTCCAGGTCATGAGAATGAGGGTCTATAACTGTTACTGGTTTTTGGCATATCAAATATGACACGGGTAGCTTGCCAGGCTCTGCTGTGTGGGTGGTATACTCGGTAGTAGACTCTCAGTTTATGCATTTACTGATGAACCGCAATGGGTAGAGATCGGCTTTTCTCTTGGGTGGAGCTCTGATGATGCTGATTTGAAAAAGAGAAACTTACTAGGGGCGGGAGCGATAGCCCAGAGGTAGGGCATTTGCCTTGCACACGGCCGTCCTGTGCCGGCCCAGGTTGGATCCCCGGCATCCCATATGGCCCCCAAGCACCGCCAGGAGTAATTCCTGAGTGCAGAGCCAGGAGAAACCCCTGAGCATTGCCGGGTGTGACCCAAAAAAAATTACTGAAACATCCTAATAAATATTAGGAAAAGTAAAATAAGCAAAAAACAGAAAAATAAATGCATAACTAAATATTCTACATAAGTTAAAAGGGTAATAAATTATAAATATTTATACAGTTCATTTCATCAATGAAAGAGATACATTCTTAGAAATAAACTTGTTAAAATTGATCCAAGTGGAAATAGAAAACCCAACTAGTCATACAGCCACTGATTGCATTTTATTTACCAAACAGCATTCTCAAGAGTGAATCAGCATAAGTTAGAAGATCACTTATTTGAAAAATCAGGAAGGAACATGTATTTCCACCATCACACCTTCTACTTAAAACTGCCCTAAAGGTCCGTGAGAACATCAAAAATAAGAGACATAAAATGAAGTTATGAAATTTGCCTATAAATGGATGGACATGGAGAAGATAATGAGTGAAATCAGCCAGAAGGAGAGAGACAGATATAGAATGACTGCATTTATTTGCATGACATAAATATATATGTACATATTAAGATACCAATATCCAAGGTCAAGTGAAACATGGATCAGGAGGTCTTGTCAGAGGTGGAAATTATCACAAGCGTGTGGGAGTCAGAGGCTAGGTAAGACAAAAAAAATGGAACAGTGTGCTAACAATTGTCGAAAAGTACTAATACCAACATAGAACTGAGCATTAAATACAGGTAAAAAGATACACATGATAACCCTTTAATGTATGTTCTGTAATCCACAATGTGGAAGGGAAGGAAAAGAGAAAGAGATAGAGAGAAAGGGAAAGAAATAAAGAACCTGCAATGGAGGTGGGCTGGGGAGGGGGAGCGAACCTGGGACGTTGGTGGTGGGAGATGGGCACTGGTGGAGGGACGGGTGCTGGAACACTGTATGACCAAAACCCAAACATGAACATCTTTGTAATTGTATATCTCACGGTGCTATAATAAAATATTTTAAAAATAAAAAAAATTAAAAAGTGGGACTGAAAAAAAGAGATATAATAGGAACAAAATTTCTTAGATGACGATAGTCCACAGAAACTGAATCACAGTCTATATTATTTCAACTTTCCCACTTCCCATATTCTCCACGGCTCTCTGCAATCTGGTTCCTTGCTATGTCATGCTTTGAAAACTTCCCTCACCAAAAACGCCGAAGTCCTCCTCACTACCAAATCTAAGGGACCCAAAAGTTTTAGTTTCATATTGTTACTTGAACTGCTTGGGCATTCCTGCCCCCCATTCTACACTTCCACCTCTCTGGCTGACTGGTCTCCTTAGCTCCCCTTTTTCATTTATTTCTAAATGCCAGTCTCCAATGCTTTGATTTCAAATTTTCTCAGCTAAACATTTACTCCCACAGCCCTTAGTTACCACACCTGTTTGGATGACTCCCAATATTAATGATTCCCCAATTTTTATTGCACAAGTAGGGCTGGCCTGACTGACTTGGATGTCATCATTCCCAGTGGTGAAATCACCCACCCCAGCTTGCTTTTGTTCCTGACATCAATCAGCTGCTATCCAGTGCATGATGTCACACACCTGAGTGGCATCCGGGACACCACCTTCACCGTCATCCTTAACATTCATTCCTTTATCAAAAATTGGGGAGTCTATGCTTATTTCTGTTGAAGGCTCTCTTCCTATTCTGCATCTTCTTTTCCTTTTAAAGTCATCATTTTCGGTGGGTTCCCAAACTAATTTGGCTACCATTCCCTTTTCAGGAAATACAAATCACTCCCTATAAAAATGACCTTCAGGAGCTAACAGAAAGCAACTCCTAATCACACCTGAAGCTACTACTGTGCCCGATCCTCCTAGCACCCCCAGAGGCAGGCATTGCCCACTCTGGAAAACACTGGTCTCAAAGACAGAGGCCAGGGGCAGCAACAATAGTACTCTAGATAAAATACACACTTTAAGTTCTGGCATTGGGCCGGAGCAATAGTAAAAGTGGATAGGGCACCTTTCTTGCATAGGACTGACCCGGGTTTGGTCCCTGGCACCCCATATGGTTCCTGAAGCACCTCCAGGAGTAATTCTGAGTACAGAGCCAAGAGTAATTGGAGTAGAGGCCAGGAGTAACCCCTGAGCACCGCCAGGTGTGGCCCAAAAAGGACAACAAAAAAAGAAGACAGTCATGTTAAACTGTTTTAACAGTTTAAGGTTTCCAGTTGTTTTAACTGTTTTCAGTCATCGCCCCTTTTCATCACACAGCAACCTTGAGTATGCAGGTATTTAAAGTAAATTCATAAACCATATATTTAGTGATAAGAAATCACAAAAAGAAATTTACCTCAAAACAAATGATTTTTTTAAGATTGGTAACTCCCACATGGGGTTGTGACGCAAAACTTAAGAAAAGCGGAATGTAGGGGTCAGGAAAGTACAGCAAGCAGCTAGGGCGTGCCCTGCCTTGGCTGACCTGGGTTCCATCTCCAGGATCCCATATGGCCCCCGAGCACCAACAGGAGGAATTCCTGTCTGCAGAACCAGAAGTAACCCCTGAGCATCACCAGGTGTGGCCCCAACCCCCCAAAAAGACTCTAGGCGGGCTGTGTCTTGGGTCTTGCACCCCTCGTCCTGCTGCAGGCCTGATGCTAACCCTTCTCACAAGGAACACATCTGATTAAAGCCTCTTGATTGAAATCTTCAGTGAATCTAAATACCCAAAATAAGATTCAAACTCTTTGGGTTTGTTTCACAATGCCTTTCAAGAAGAGTTCTATGCAATTAGCCAGGAATGTGGCTCATGGTGACGCCCTGGGTTCAATCTCTGGTATGGCAAAACTCTTAAAATTCTATTTTTTACAGAAAACAATTTTTCTTACTATCCTCATAGAACTGATATCTCATTATTAACTTGAATTCTGGAAAAATGAATTATGTTTACTGAATCCTTTTTAAAATAATGCAGGAGCCAGAGTGATAGTACAGCAAGTAGGGCATCTGCCTTGCGCCCGGATGACCGGGTTTGATCCCCAACATCCCATATGGTCCCCCCAAGCACCGCCAGGTGTAATTCCCTGAGTGCAGAGTCAGGATTAATTCCTGAGCAGCACCAGGTGAGACCCAAAATAAGTAAATAATAATGATGATGCAAATGTAAATGTATCAAGTAAAAGAGCTTGTAGTGGTGTGCACTTATTTAACTAATATTTGATATAAGATGTGCTTAGCCTATTTATAAAATGACTTTGCATACTGTTGCTGCATCTGCTATGTGAAAAGGTAACAAGCTTTTCTCATTTCCCCCATTCTCTCAAGTGGCACAAGCCAGGGTAAAGAGATAATGTGGGCCACTTTCATTAACAATTAAATCCCATGAAAGGAACCTTTAAAGGGCTTCCAGAAGGGGAACTATGTTCACACAATTCAAATTACTTCACGACCCGTCTGGTAAAAGTAATACTGGAACAAAGACTAAACAGCGACCTGGTCCCAACATCAGTTCAGGATCTGCTCAGGTGAAACGGCTAACTTGTCCAAGTCACCCGGCTCTCGGGCTAAAGGAAGACAATACTGAACCATAGTTTAACTACATCCGCGAACTGAAACGAAAATTAACGTTTACATTCCCATATTCTAGCCTACACAAAATACTCCACCAACACACACACATTTCAAGCATTTTTTTCCTTTTTGAAAGATTCGTGCTAAGCAATGGTGTCTTTAATGAAGTGACTTGATCTGTCTTCGATTCTTAATAAAATTAAGAAACAGTCCCGTCGTTAATAACTCACAGAGCTCTTCCCCGGGATCTTCCTCTCCTCTCCCCTGCCCCCACCTTGCAAAAGGGGCCACAGCCAGCACAACAGAACACAGGAGACAACCAGCCACTTGCTTGGAAAGCAAGGGAATGTGATTCTCCTCTGGTTTAGGCTACAAAGAAAGCCGATGAGTAATCAAAAATGTTAATCAGATGGCTAAAAGGCCACCCCCTACCCCCACCCCAGGAGAATTTTCCTTTCCTCCCCTCAATTCACTCCAGCAAATCCCCTCCTATTCTTGGAATTTTCGCGGCCTTGGATGGTTGAGTTCATCTCAATGTCAAGCAGGGCAGAGACATGCAAAAAAGAAAAAAAAAAAAAAAATAATAAAGCACTAACTTGGAAGGTTATTTAGGACAATAATGTCTTTCACAGCCTTACTCCGCCCACTCCGGCCCCACTTGACCTAGTACCGACGCTTAGCAGCCAGGGGGAAAGTGAAATCGACGCGCTCCCCAGCCGCCCCTCCCGCAGGAAGAGGGACCCCGCCAGGCGGCAGCAGGACCCCGCGCCCGCGCTCCCACCCGCCCCGCGGCGGCCGCCAACTATTCTTGGATCTACTTACGTGCCTAGATCGGGTCTGGCCGCCCCTCCCCCCATGCCTCCCCAGTGTCCTCCGCTGTCCCTGCGGCGGACCCGGAGGCCCGCAGCGGGCGCGCGCACCCACCTGGGCAGATGGCCGGGCTCCCGCACCCGGCGCTCGGCTCCCCTCCCGGGCGGCCCCGCGGGGTCTCCCCAAGTGGCCTTGCGCGCTGCGCCCGCTCCCGCACCGGCGCTCGGCTCCCCCTCCCGGGCGGCCCCCGCAGGGTCTCCCCCCCAAGTGGCCTTCGCGCGGCCCGCCCCGGCTCCCGCAGGTCGGGTGGGGCGCGCGGGCCCAGGATTTCCGCCCGGCCGGACCGCGCCGCGCCCTCTCGGAAGCCCCTCGCCGCCCCCACTGGCCGGGGGCGAGCTGCAGCGCGGGGACTGGCCTGCTGCGGGCGGCTCCCCCGGCTGGCTGCCCGGGCGTCCTCCAGTCCCCGCCCCGCCTCCCCGCCCGCCGCCAGCCGCTGCCCGCCCGCCGAGGCGCAGGTAGGACCTGCCAAGGGGCGGCCCAGCCGGCCCGCGACCCCGGGGCACCGCAGTCTCTCCCGGCAGGAAGGACGCGACTCCTCCCGCGTCAGAGCGCCCGGCCCCCCTCTGCGCCCGACAACTTTTAAACAGCCAGCCCGGGGGCACGGGAGGGGGAAAGAAAGGGGAAAGGACTGGTCTCTTCCCTCCGAAAGTCCCCCTCGGGACGCCTGCGGCCACTTACTCTTATATTCACAGTGAAGGGTTAACTTCTGACTCCACATTTTAAAATTCACACTTTTTTTAACACTTACTGGACTGCAGTTTAAGCAATAAGGCAAACAGTTACTAAGCCCATAATGTGACTGGACGGAGGGCGATTTGGGGACAGGGAAGATCACAAACAAATCCCACGCTTCAGAGTGGCACCAGTGATGGTCCGGATCTGCACTCGGCTAAAAGATCTAACTCGAGGTCTTACTAAGAAAGCTCGGAATCCATCAGTCGGTCTCATGTTGCCACAGAAAAATGAACTAAATACATTGTGAAAAGACACATTTGGCAAGAAACCGGGCTAGAAAATCTTTCTCGGTTTATTGAATATTGAAAAGCAAATTTACATTTATAAGATGTACTGGGCAGCAAACACAATGAACAATGGCTGCTTTGTCAAAAAGGCAGTTTATGGTTCACCCTAAATGTCTCAGGCTCTGGGCTGAGGGACAGATTGCTCAGTTGTATTCTCATTTTCAAAATTAAAAGTAGAATATATTTATTTGCTCAAGGATTAAGCAGTAATATTTAGGTGGTGATGGGTCTTGGTCCAAAAGCTGGGATCCCTTCCTTTGTATATTCCTTATTCAAATACTTGTTTGTTTTGGATCACACCAAGCAGTGCTCTGGGCTTACTCCAGGCCCTGCTCAAGGATCACTCCCTGGTGGGGTTGGGGCCATGTGGTGGCCAGAGATGGAACCTGGGTGGCCTTATGCAAGGCGATAAGGGCCTTCCCCACTCACTGTTCTGTATCTACTGTCCTTAACTACTTATCCATCAACTACGTTGCTGAGTACTAGATGCCAATGCCACACTCACTAAGATCAGCTACTTACAGAGCTCCATCAGTGTCTCAGGGCTCACGAGGTGATCGGTTGCCCCAGGGGCAAGGAGCACTGAATTGGAAGGAAGTCTAAACTAGTTTTGAAGGGTGGAAACTGGCATTAGGAAAGGGCAGCTCATTCCCAAAAGAGCAGGTCTTAGAACAGTATCTAAGAGCGAAGAACTTGTGTCGGGTGGCTGAAGGAGGTGAGAGGGAGGACACTGAAATACATGAAGGACAATCCCAAGGGCAGAGAATGGCGGAGAGGAGCCGAGCAAACTAGAGACAGCTTCTGTGTCTCTGGCTTACATTGTGAGTAAGTAGTAATTCTGTCCTATTACTTGAATCTATGATTCCGTTTTAGAAACACTGGTTTGAAATGCTACTGGTTCAAGGGTGCAGCTGGATATACTGGTTTCTTGGAGCTTGAGAGCTCTATGGTAGGTCATTGAGTCACCATGGGTTTCTGGATGAAGGACGACGTGAGGTCATCCAGAGAGAATGCGCGGAAGATGCCACCCATAGAAACCTCAGGAATACTAACACTCAAGGCACAGGTCCTAGAAAAGATACTCGAGAGAAGACAATGGAGGAGAAGCTGCTGTAAAGCAAAGCCCAGGGCAGGCACCATAGAAATCAGAGCAGTCTAAATACTTCAAAAGGACAAACAAGGGCAACTTCAGGGTGTCCTCCAAAGTACTGTGGCATGGGCAGGAGCAGGTTCTGTGCACTGGTGGAGGAAGAAAGAAATCAAAGTATCACATTTTCAAAACTAGAAATAGATGTAAGGAGATACTACTTATTAGGGAGCAGGAAATTCTAAAGGAGAGAGCAACTCTTGGATCAGGATCAAAGGAGACATCTGCCTCTAAGCAAAGGAAAGAAGGAAGAGGAGAGGAGACGTGGAAGCACCGGAGTGACACTATCATGTCTGTCCTCCTCCTTTCAGCACTCAGTTTTTATCCAGAATCATCAATTCCAATCATTGCAATAGAGGCCCCTTTATTTTTTATACCACCATGAGATATACAATTGCAAAGCTATTCATAATTGGGTTTCAGTCACACAGTATTCCAGCACCCATCCCTCCACCAGTGCACATTTCCACCACCAATGTCCCCAGAATCCCTCCCCACTCTTGCCTCTACGGCAGGTACTTTGTGCTCCCCCTCTCTCTCCATCTCTCCTCCCTCTCTCCCCTCCCTCTCTCTCTCGTCCCCCTTATCTTACATTGTGGCTTGCAATACATACATTTAGGGTTATCAGGTATATCCCTTTGGTACATTCAATGCTCAGTTCTAGGCTGGTATTAACCATTTCCAACAATTACTATCACACTGGTCCCTTCTCTTTTTACCCAACCTTTGACTTCCACCCACTTGTGAGAGATTTCAACCACTGACAAGTCAGAGGTCCCTTTTCTATCCTAACTGCCCACGTCCTATTTGCGGCAAGCCTCCAACTGTGGACCAGGTCTCCTGTATTTTTTTAACTTTATTTCATTTTATTTATTTAGTTTTGCTTTTTGGGTCACACCCCAGCATCGCTCAGGAATTACTCCTGGCTCTGTGCTCAGGAATTACTCCTGGTGGTGCTCAGGGGACCAGATGAGATGCCAGGATTGAACCGGGTCTGCTGTGAGTGCAAGGCGAGCGCCTACCCCCTACCCTACCCGGCTGTGCTATCGTTCCAGCCCACCAGTTCTTCTGTATTGAAAACCATAATGGAGAGGGGGAAGAGAGAGGGAGGAGAGAAAAGTGCCTGCCTTAGAGAAAGTCTAAGGAGGAGGGGGGATGGCAGGGGGGACTAGAGACACAAGGTGGTGGGAAATGTACAATGTGTGCTGGACACTGCATGACTGAAGCCCAATCACGAATAACCTTGTAACTGTGAATCTCATGGGGATTCAATAAATTCTTTAAGAAAACTGGAGTGAGGGAATGGAAGAGTGGCAGCATACGCAATTATGTAAAATGAAATGTTCTGCTGAGTCTCAAGAGGAGGTGAGACAATTGTAAAGACCAAAAGACAGAGATGGGGCCCCAAAGATGTTACTAGGAAAAGAGATCAGATACAGAAATGACCTAAGAATGCTGCGCAACCCAGGAAGCAAAATATTCCTATCACAACTGCCACAGTTATAAGCCCACATGAACACAAGATTCCCCAGCATGGCATCAGCGACTAATGCAGAGAGAGGCAGCGACTGTGGGGCTGATTCCAATTCAGAACCTTAATCTCCATTCCAGAAACTCAGCAACACAGAAAGGACATACAAAACCTCAGGTAGTTAGTTCCTATCAGAACATGTCTAATAAGAAAAAAAAAAATATATATATATATATATGCATGTCCCAGAAACAGAACACTGAGGCATGAGGAGCAACACAAGACCTCAAAAGGCATTTTGTAGGGCTGGTATGTTAGTTGGAGAACACAGACGACTATAAACACTACTCCGACAGACATCTTTACTGAAGTAGTAGGGACCAGCCTAATGATGAACACACTGAAGACAATTCTGACACTGATCTTTTTTAAATTAATTTATTTACTTATTTATTTTTTGCTTTTTGGTCACACCCAGCAGTGCTCAGCAGTTACTCCTGGCTCTGTGCTCAGCAATTATTCCTGGTGTGCTCGGGGAACCCGGTCAGCTGCATGCAAGGCAAGCGCCTTACGTGCTGTGCTCTCGCTCCAGCCCTGCTGATCTTTGTTTTAATAAGCGGAGGTTGCCACTGAGATTCCGTGTAGCACTAAGCCTGTCAACAGGAGCGGGGCGGCAAAGGGATCTAGAGACTGGTGGAGGGACCTTGGCATGCAGTGAAGAATGGCCGTGCTTCAGTGACAGCCTACATGCCTACACCATTAACACTATTGTAAATCGGGTTGCCTACATTCATAGTAAAACTATAGCTCAATAGCCAGTGTATAGCCTTCAGAATAACTGCCACCATAGAAGAGCACTGGCGTTGCTGTGGTGAGAGCTAATGTCATTTTAATCTATTGGGGTCAAAATCTGTGCCAGGCACTATACAAACTGCTTTGCCAATACAATCTCATTGGTCTTAAAAACACATTCTTGAGGTCCTGATATAACACAAGAGGTAAGGCACTTGCCTAGCCTGTAGTCACTGTGGCCACAACCTTAGTTTAATACCCCATATGGTCCCCCAGAACATCCAGGAGTTACCCCTAAGCACAAAACCAGAAACAAGCCCTGAGTACTGTTGGGTGTGGTGAAAAAATCAAAACAAAGCAAACAAACAGGAAGGGGCTGGAGTGACAGTACAGCTGGGAGAGTGTTTGCCTTGCACAAGGACTGACCCCAATTCGATCCTTGACATCCCATATGGTCCCCTGAGCACTTCCAGGAATAATTCCTGAGTGCAGAGTCAGGAGTAGCCCCTGAGCATCTCTGGGTATGACCAAAAAAGGGGAAAAAAGGGAACAGGGACCGTGCTAAGCATTTTGTTTATATTATCTATTTACTCCTTATGACAAATTAATAAAAATTAGTCTAAATTTTAGAATGGCATTAAGTTTTAGACTAGTTCCTAGATTTAAACTAGCTTTACCAAAAACATGCAGCGGAAACACCATCCCTACTTTTATGTTCATAGCAGCATTATTCACAATAGCCAGAATCTGGAAACAACCAGTGTGCCCGAAAATTGATGACTGGATAAAGAAACTTTGGTACAACTACACAATGGAATACTATGCAGCTGTTAGGAAAAATGAAGTTATGAAATTTGCCTATAAATGGATGGACATGGAGAGGATCATGATGAGTGAAATTATCCAGAAGGGAGAGAGACAGATATAGAATGACTGCATTTATTTGCATAACATAAATATATATCACTGTATCACTGTCTTCCCATTGGTCATGGATTTGCTCAAGCAGGCACCAGTAACATCTCCATCGTCCTGTTGAAAGCAAGTGTAGCCCAAAGGCATCTGCTTGCTACAGGGACAGGAAGAGCCTCGAGCCATTCTTCAGGTCATGGAATTGAGGTCCATAATTGTTACTAGTTTGGGCATATTATGATACCAATATCCAAGGTCAGGCAAAATGTGGATCAGGAGGTCTTGCCAAGGTCAAAACTACCACAAATGTGTGGGAGCAGAGATTAGGTAAGACAGAGAAAGGAACAGTGGACCAATGATTGTTGAAAGTCTATTACAATCCACAACTTGTAAGAAAGGGAGAAAGAGAGAGAGAGAGGAGAGAGAGAGAGAGAGAGAGAAGAGATGGAGAACCTGCCATGGAGGCAGGCTGGGGAGGGGAGGGTATGGGGACATTGGTGGTGGGATGGGTGCTGGAACACTGTATGGCTTTAAACCCAAATATGAACTTCTTTTTTTTGCTTTTTGGGTCACACAAAAAGTGTAGATAGATGAATAGATAGATAGATAGATAGATAGATAGATAGATAGATAGATAGATAGATAGATAGATAGATAGATAGATAGATAGATAGATAGATAGATAGATAGATAGATAGATAGATAGATAGATAGATAGATAGATAGATAGATAGACAGATAGATAGATAGATAGATAGATCACTTGAATCCTGTTATTCATCGATTTGCTCGAGCGGGCACCAGTAACATTTCCATTGGGCCCTATCATGTGCCAGTGTAGCCCAATGGCATCTGGTTGATTCAGGAATATGAAGATCCTCAAACCGTTCCTTCAGGGGTCTTGACAAGGAGTTCTGACCATCTTGTAGGTGGGCGGCCATGTGATCTTTTGATATCCCGTGGGATCCAGTTGGTAACAGCTCTAGTCCAGAGGTCATCTCCAAATCACATTACATGTCCAGCCCATCTGATTTTCGATGTCTTGGCAAATGAGACAGTGTCCCTGATTCTGGAATAGTGACGGAGGTCAGAACTCTGAATTCCTTCTCTCACTTGAGTGAGGCATGATATTCCAAGCATAGTCTTTTGATTCCTCTCAAATTTTTTTTTGCTATTCTGGGAGACCCGAAAAGCATTCTCATCCTGCTTTCATAGGGCCCAGGTCTCTGAGGTATATGTTAATGCAGGGAGAATGGTGGAGTCAAAGAGATGTGCCCGGGCCGGAGGATCTTTGTCCTTTTAGCTATTTCTTCAATGATAGATAGATAGATAGATAGATAGATAGATAGATAGATAGATAGATAGATAGATAGATAGATAGATAGATAGATAGATAGATAGAATAGATAGATAGATAGATAGATAGATAGATAGATAGATAGATAGATAGATAGATAGATAGATAGATCTGCTTGCTACAGGGACAGGAAGAGCCTCGAGCCATTCTTCAGGTCATGGAATTGAGGTCCATAATTGTTACTAGTTTGGGCATATTATGATACCAATATCCAAGGTCAGGCAAAATGTGGATCAGGAGGTCTTGCCAAAGGTCAAAACTACCACAAGTGTGTGGGAGCAGAGATTAGGTAAGACAGACAGAAAGGAACAGTGGACCAATGATTGTCGAAAGTCTATTACAATCCACAACTTGTAAGAAAGGGGAGAAAGAGAGAGAGAGAGAGAGAGAGAGAGAGAGAGAGAGAGAAAGTGGAGAACCTGCCATTGAGGCAGGCTAGGGGAGGAGGGAGGGTATGGGAGACATTGGTGGCAGGAGGTGGGCACTGATGGAGGGATGGGTGCTGGAACACTGTATGGCTTTAAACCCAAACATGAACATATTTTTTTTTGCTTTTTTGGGTCACACGGCGATGCTCAGGGTTATTCCTGGCTCTGCACTCAGGAATTACTCCTGGCGGTGCTTGGGGACTATATGGGATGCTGGGGATCGAACCCGGGCCGGCACATGGTGGCCACATGCAAGGAAAAGCGCCCTACCCACTGGGCTATTGCTCCGGCCCCATAAACATTTTTTGTAATTGTCAAAAACAAATAAAAATATAAAATAATTCAATAAAATGAAATAAATAATAAACTAGCTTCTAGATTTACAGTCATTACAGTTTTTTGTAAGGTGGGAGGGGAGGCCTCACACTAGGTGGTGTTCAGCAGCTATTCCTAGTCATGCTCAAGAGACCACTTGTGGATTCAAACAGGAGTTGCCTACAGGCAAGGGGGTCTTACTTCCTGAATGATCTTTCCAAATCCCCATTTCATTTTCTAAGAAAACACTTAAAAATAAGCATAGCTTGACTTTTTTTAGAAATTAAACACATTGATGTGAAACATCAGTCACCATTCTGTGTTCAAGAGAAAAGTGATGGATTACACATCTCCAAACTCTGGGTCTCTAAGCCAAGGCAATCGATGGAACACAGGCGCTTTACTAGGGACCCCTTGGGACGTGAATGTGGTTTCAGGATGAACTAAATTTCACCTGGCTTCTGCACCATCGTATCTGTTCATTTCAAAGATGTTCTACAATGCTGTCATCCTACTTGGATTTATTTATATCAATAAACCATTCTTCATTTAAATAAATTAGAATAGGAAATCTGCAAACCAAAAAATAGGAATGATGAGGTTTTCAAACAAAATTAGAAAAACCAACCATTTAAAATATTGAGTGATTTTATTTTTGAGGCAGTTAAATTGCTGACTTTCTATACATTCGTTAAAATTGAACAATGATTTTTATTCTCCAAATAAATATATGCAACTTGTATACAGAGCACTTAACTTTTAAAAATCTTATAAATAGGCCTTTATTCTAGTCACTGAAAAATAAATTTTTTAAATCTTTACATGTAAAGTAAATCTATATAAAACAACTTTAACTTGCTTTACCAAAATCTAACTTCTCACTGAAAACTATTAAATAAAATTGCAAATGAGTAAGTGATTCGGGGGCACTGAGCTACAAAGATGAAGATTAAACATACATGAAGAAATGAATAACATTGAAAATAAAAAACCTATCTGGCCTACAATAAATTTATGAAGACGGGAGTAGAGGGCACAAAAGAAAATAAATCTGGGGCCAGATACTACAGCAAGTAGAGTGTTTGCCTTGCAGTGGCTGACCCAGTTTCGATCTGTGGCATCCAATAGAGTCCCCGAGCACCGCCAGGAGTAATTCCTGAGTGCAGAGACAGGAGTAACCCCTGAGCATCTCTGGGTGTTACCCAAAAAGAAAACACACACACACACACACACACACACACACACACACACACTGGTTTAAATAATCCAAACATGTCTTTACACCTTTCCACTTTTCAGTCCTTAGGAAAGTTTTAGGGGCCAGAGTGCTAGTACAGTGGGCAGCAGCGCACATCTGCCTGGCAGCAAGAATCCGGGTTCAATCCCACAAGCCTGTCAAGAGTGATCTCTGACATAAGCATAGGGGACTACATGAAACTACAAAGTTTCTGCACCCTAAAAAGAAACAATGACCAAATACAAAAACAGTCCACAGAATGGGAAAGAATATTCACCCAATATCCATATGATAAGGGATTAATATCCAGGATATATCAGGCACTGGTAGAGCTTTACAAGAAGAAAACAGCCAACCCCATCAAAAAATGGTGAGAATGGGGCGGAGGCGATAGCCCAGCGGGTAGAGGCGTTTGCCTTGCGCGTGGCCGGCATGTGCCGGCCCGGGTTCAATCCCCGGCATCCCATATGGTCCCCGAGCACCGCCAGGAGTGGTTCCTGAGCACAGAGCCAGGAGTAATCCCTGAGCATCGCGGGTGTGACCCAAAAAAAGAAAAAAAAAATGGTGAGAAGAAATAAACAGAAACTTCGACACGGAGGAAATTAGAATGGTCAAAAGACATATGAAAAAATGCTCATCATCAATGGTCATCAGAGAGATGCAAATCAAAACAACAATGAGATATCACCTCATACCACAGAGACTGGCCCATATCCAGAAGAGCAAGAACAACAAGTCCTGGTGTATGTGGGAAAAAGGAGGACTCTATCCATTGCTGGTGGGAATGTCGACTAATACAGCTTTTTTGGAAAACAATATGGACACATTCCTCCAAAGACTAGAAACTGAACTCCCATTTGACTCAGCCATACCACTCCTTGGAATATACCCTGGAAAGCCAAAAACTCACAGCAGAAACACCATCCCCATGTTTATGTTCATAGCAGCACTATTCACAATAGCCAGGATCTGGAAACAACCAGAGTGCCCGAGAATTGATGACTGGATAAAGAAACTTACATCTACACAATGGAGGTTTGTGTAGATATAAGTTTCTACACAAACAAAGGTACATCTACACAATGGAATACTATGCAGCTGTTAGGAAAAATGAAGTTATGAAATTTGCCTATAAATGGTTGGGCATGGAGAGCATCATGTTGAGTGAAATTAGTCAGAAGGAAAAAAGACAGATATAGAATGACTGCATTCATTTGCATGACATAAAGATATAGATACATATATGTGTGTATATATGCATATATATGTGTGTGTATATATATATGTATATATATATACATATTATGATGCCAATAACCAAGGTCAGGCAAAACATGGATCAGGAGGTCTTTTCAAAAGTGGAATCTACCACAAGTGTCTGGGAGTTGGAGGTTGGGTGGGACAGAGAAGGGAACAGTGTGCTAACAATTGTTGTAAGTGATAATACAAGCCTAGAACTGAGTATTGAATACAGGCAAAAAGATACACATGGTAACCTCTAAATGTATGTATTGCAATCCACAGTGTCTAAGAGAAGGAAGAGAGAAAGAGAGATAGAGAGAAAGAAAGAGAAAGAAAAGAGATAAAGAACTCTCCATAGAGGCAGGTTAGGGGGAGAGGGAGGGAACCGGGGACATTGGTGGTGGGAAATGGGCACTAGTGGAGGGATGGGTGCTGAAACGATGTATGACTGAAACCCGAGCATGAACACTTTCGTAACTGTGTTATCTCACAGTGGTATAATAAAATATGTTAAACAAAAGTGATCTCTGACAGAGGCATGAGTCAGCCCTGAGCACTACCACGTATACACCCCCAAAAAAAAAAACGTTTTTAAGGATAGACATATACCACTTATTTGTGTTTGGAAAAGCAACTAGCAAAATTTTCAATAGGAATATGGAAACAATGACAAAAAATTTTACTCCACTGATCTCAGCTCACACACAATAGCATGTTACACTCTAGATAAATAGTACCATATATTTTTCATACAAAGAAGTTAGCTTTTTAGAGTAGCTTCATACCGTTCTTAATAAAATATCGCAATCACTCAGTAGAGCAACTTAAAATTTATTAAATGTGACTGATTATAGCAATTTCAGAATTAACCTTAATCAAGTTTTAAATTTTGGTGAAAAACAGAGTCTACATTTCTTTTTCTAAGATTCTACTATTTCTGAATGCTCTGGTTTCTCTTCAGATCATATAAATCTTTCGCCTTTTACTAAGATTCTACTATTTCTGGGTAACTTTCTAACTCCCAAACAATTACTTAAAATCCCTAATTCAACGGCTGGGGATAGCGTGCTACCCCACGCATGAGAGCACTGGGGGTGGCACCCAGTGGGCGGAGCACACGCCCTGCGCGCATGAGGCACTGGGGTAGCACCCAGTGCAGGGTACACGCCCTGCACGCATGAGGCACTGGGGTAGCACCCAGTGGGCGAGCACACGCCCTGCGCCGCATGAGGCACTGGGGTAGCACCCAGTGGGCGAGCACACGCCCCTGCGCATGAGGCACTGGGGTAGCACCCAGTGGGCGAGCACACGCCCATGCATGAGGCACTGGGGTAGCACCCATTGTCAGAGCACACGCCCTGCACGCATGAGGCACTGGGGTAGCACCCAGTGGGCGAGCACACGCCCCTGCCGCATGAGGCACTGGGGTAGCACCCAGTGGGCGAGCACACGCCCTGCACGCATGAGGCACTGGGGTAACACCCAGTGGGCGAGCACCGCGCCCTGCGCATGAGGCACTGGGGTAGCACCCAGTGGGCGAGCACACGCCCTGCACGCATGAGGCACTGGGGTAGCACCCAGTGGGCGAGCACACGCCCTGCACATGAGGCACTGGGGTAGCACCCAGTGGGCGAGCACACGCCCGCCGCGCATGAGGCACTGGGGGTAGCACCCATTGTCAGAGCACACCGCCCTGCCGCATGAGGCACTGGGGTAGCACCCAGTGGGCGAGCACACGCCCTGCACGCATGAGGCACTGGGGTAGCACCCAGTGGGCGAGCACACGCCCCTGCGCATGAGGCACTGGGGTAGCACCCAGTGGGCGAGCACACACCCTGCACGCATGAGGCACTGGGGGTAGCACCCAGTGGGCGAGCACACGCCCTGCACGCATGAGGCACTGGGGTAGCACCCAGTGGGCGAGCACACGCCCTGCATGCATGAGGCACTGGGGTAGGCACCCAGTGCAGAGCACGCACCCTGCACGCATGAGGCACTGGGGTAGCACCCAGTGGGCGAGCACACGCCCTGCACGCATGGCGCGCACTGGGGTAGCACCCAGTGGGCGAGCACACGCCCTGCCGCATGAGGCACTGGGGTAGCACCCAGTGGGCGAGCACACGCCCCTGCGCATGCGGCACTGGGGGTAGCACCCAGTGGGCGAGCACACACCCTGCACGCATGAGGCTCTGGGGTAGCACCCAGTGGGCGAGCACACGCCCTGCACGCATGAGGCACTGGGGTAGCACCCAGTGGGCGAGCACACGCCCTGCACGCATGAGGCACTGGGGGTGGCACCCAGTGCAGAGCACACGCCCTGCCGCATGAGGCACTGGCTGTGTAATCCCAGCAGTTCATGCTCTGAACCACCCAGCTACTTTGTTAATGTCCTCATTAACAAAGCCCAAAAAGTGCCCACAATTCCAAGCTACCTACCCCTTCTTGTTTAGTGAAGAGATTTAGGCAATCACTCAAAGCTTCACAGGTTTCTCTAGAAGCCTCAGAGACAACTTCAACTTTCTGAAGAAATGATGGAAGCATTTCTAAAAACAAAAATAATGACAAGAGGAACTTTAAGTAACCTTAAAGATCACAATCGTTTTTATATCTACTAATTATATACTTCCTTCTAGCGGCCTTGAGCAAATCATATACTTTGTTTGGGTATCATTTTGTTATTGTTGTTTTGGGGTCACCTTTGGTGGTGCTGGGTGGGGCCCAGGGGCTATTACTGCTTGGGATTTGTTCCTGATGCTACTTAAGAGACCATGAGGTGCCAGGCATTGCACGTGGTCCTCCTCTGCATGCAAAGTATGCTCACCAGTTTTGAACTGTCTCCTCTGCCCCCCACCGCCCGGGTATCATCATCAAGTTCTACAGAGTAAGGTAGGGAATATACAGCAGTAAAAAGAAAAGGCAAAGACTTGTCCTACAAAGTTCTACATCCTGCACAAGAACCAAAACATGAAAGCTTACCATCACACTGCCATTTGGTTGGCGGACAAGGACTCAGCCCAACTTAAGAGCAATAAAGGTTCCATTTATGATACAAATAAGTATAATTCTGTCACTGGCATCATGGTAAGATGTCTGAGGGTGGCATTCACTCTACTTCCTGTAGTTCTTACTTGAATAAATACATTTTCGCCATCAATTTAAAAAAAACATGCTCCCATGATGTCTGGAAACTCAGAAAATGTGTAAGTTGGGAACAGAGGTGGCAATATCAGTATCATTCCAACTCCCCCAAAAATAAAACTTTTACATATCCATTGTCTAAACCCACAAAACCAAAAACCAATGTTGACAGGAGAAAACTGGGAACCATGTCCAGACTGCTGAAAAAGCCAAACTGTCACTTCCTGTCCACTTGACCACTTGACTTCCTGTAGATCGATTACTCAAGCGGGCACCAGTAACATCAGTATATCCTGGCACATGTGAGATAACCCCAGGGCATCTGCCCGCCCCAGGAACATAAAGAGCCTCAAACCATTCCATTCAAGTCATGGAAATGAGGTCTATAATTGTTACTGGTATTTGCCATATCAAATACAACACGGGTAGCTTGCCAGGCTCTGCCGTGCGGGTGGGATAATCTTGTAGTCACCTCAAAACTCGAGCATTTATTGATGAACCACTTGCAGCTGCATGAGCAGTGCTGTGATCAGCTCTTTAGCTGGGTGGAGTTCTGATGAGAGGAGTCCGGATGTGGAAAATGGCGGTCCTCATGGTGTGGGGGTTCCTCTGGCTTCTTGGGAGGTTCTGCTGGGGTGGCGGGCCAGGGCTAGAATCTGCCACCCCTCCTGGAGCGCCTCGTGATCAGCTGGGCACAGGGAGAGCAAGCAGCAGCTCTGCCCGAGCAACTTGTCCAACTTAGTATTAAAAAAATTGTACTTAGTTGGAAATAGATTTTGACTCTTTTAATTATATGTTAACATCTTTACCTGTCCTTTCAACCAAATAAAAAAGAACATTTAAAAACTTTTCGTTAAAAAATAACTCATATGGCAGTGCTAAGACTCAGGCGGAAAAGAACACATGACGGCGTGGTCAACCCATCGGGATGAGCTCCAGAACCACTTTGACCTCAAATACTACCATTGCAATAAAAATAATTTAGAGGAAGACAAAACCACAAAACCTTTGGTATTTCAAATAATCTTGATTTACTAAAATTATTCTATATTTACTTTGTTTTTTGGTCACCCCTGGCAGTGCTCAGGAATTACTCCTTGCAGACTCAGGGAACCATATGGGTTACTGGGGATGGAACCCGCTCACCATGTGCAAGGCCAAGACCCTACCTGCTATACTATCACTGCAGCTCATTAAACTATACTTTAAAAGGGGTGGGGGCAGAGCGATAGCCCAGCGGGTAGGGCAGTCGCCTTTGCGCTGCCGGCCCATGCCGGCCCAGGTTCAATCCCGGCATCCCATATAGTCCCCAGCACCGCCAGGAGTAATTCCTGAGTGCAGAGCCAGGAGTAATTCCTGAGTGCAGAGCCAGGAGTAACCCCTGAGCATCGCCGGGTATGACCCAAAAGCAAAAGAAAAAAAAGGGGGACCATATGCTAGATACTGTGTGACTTAAATAGTGCTCCTGCAGATGCCTCCACAGAGCTAAGGAAAAGTACTCTGAGAAAAGGTACAAGAAAAAAAGACTCAGCCTTGGTCTTCTATAAATTTTCTGAGTAACCCAATAATTTTTCACTTTTATAGCATAAATGATAAGAGAGAGGCACAGAAATTCACATGTTTTTTTCTCTTTTTTATTAAATATTACTTGTTCAATCTACAATTTTGGCTGTTTAAGTATTTCACACTTTAGATTCCTATTAGTATAAAACAAATATTAAACATCAGTATAAGTTTTAGGAAAAACATTCTGAGAACTTCCTAAAGCTATTCTAAAAATGTATATCAAGAGAAGTTCTTATGAGATCCATACCCTAAAGTCATGCAATCTGACAACCTAGTGTTCAAATACGATTTTGAAATTAATATTAACAGAACTGCTGGACTTTGGCACATATGAGTACAGTACAGTCCAACTGGGGCTAATTGGTTTGTGGTGACGTGTTTCTTATGTAATGATATTTGCTCATTGCTATATAAAAAATTCTGCTAAGGGTTGTTAGAAAAGTTACCAACTGGGAATCACTAAAAATGTTTTGTTCAGATAATATTTAGAGACTAAGCTATAAGGAATAAAAGCAAAAAGGCCAAGCATATTACAAAATTTGGCCTACTTTGAAAATTTGGGTGCTGTTGAGTTCAGGAAAAAAGTTTTTGTACTAAAAATATTTTTATCTCAGGGAAGATGTTAGGTTCTATGTGAAACACTTAACTATAGAGATGTATAAAAAGCTCACAATCTGTCATTTTCATGATAACACCACATAGTTTTAAATTTGGTTTTGTAAAAACTACTGGTGTTGGTGGGAAGGCTGGTTGGTCCAGCCTTTTTAGAAAACATTTTTCAAAACAATATCCAAGGCCAGGGGAAACAGGCCAGGAGGGACGTGTTAATGGTTGGAATCAACCACATGTGTGTAGGGGGGCAGAGGGTAGGTAAGACAGAGAAGGTAGAAGTTTGATAATAATAGTTGGAAATAGTAATGCTAGACTAGAACTGAGTATTGAAAGTAAAGGGATATACATGATAACCCTTAACTGTCTGCATTGCAGAACCCTTAACTGTCTGTATTGCACAAAAGGAGAGGGAGAGGAGGGGAAAAGAGAGGGAGGGGGAAGGGTGGAAAGGGGAGGGAAGAGTTAGAGGGAGAGGGAGAGGGAGGGGAGAGGAGAGGGAGGTGGGGGAAGGGAGAAGGAAGGGAGAGGGAAGGGAGAGGGAGAGGGAGGAGGGAGGAGAGGGAGGAGGGAGAGAGGGGAGAGAGAGGGAGAGAGGAGGGGAGAGGAGAGGGAGGGGAGAGGAAGAGGAAAGGGAAGGGAGGAGAGAGGGAGGGGGGGGGGCGTAGAGGATCTGCCATAGAGGCATGTTGCAGGTGGATGGGCCCATAGTTGCTGGGCAATGTGCACTGGTGGAGGATGGGTGTCGGAATACTGTATGACTGAAACCCATCATGAACAGCTTTGTAAGGGTCTATTGCACTGTGATTCAATTAAAAAATAAACAACTACAGAGTTAAACTTGCTTGTTGTTAAATAAACTAAGCCCTAATTCAGATAATCACCATGATTCTGTTAATTGAGAGAAGTTCACATTCCTTAATTACCGTTATAGACACCAGATACACTGAATCAGCTCCAACCAGATTATTTTCCTGGAAATATTTCTTTTCCTAAAAGCACTTTCCTACTCCACTGATTGCAAATATTTATTCAAGATATTTCCTCTTCCCTAAATATTGGCAGTAATAATTATTCATATTCAAAAGTTTTAGCACTAAAAACTTTTCCAAGGATATGCTCAAATGCCATTCCCCAAAGATTACTGTGGGATGGGATTTTTCTTACCAGATGCCAAAAGCAAACAATCAACTTATAACAGGGAATATAGAAATTGTATATGTGTTGTACGTCTGGCATTCTCTGTAAACTCTAAGCTCTTTAAATCCTCAAATCCTCTGCATCAAGCTTTGTACAAAGAAAAATATCCATTAAAAGGTTAGGGAATTAATATTTTATTCCTACAGTATGAGAGAAAATCAAAGTGATTCTGATTATATCAAAAGAATTTTGCTAATGAAAAAATAAGACAACTGTGTTTCATTTAATTGCTACAGAGTGGCAAAATAGGAGATATCAAATATCACTTGGAAATTATAGTTTAGGAGCACAGTTAAAATAGTATTCAAGTTTATGGCATCAACTTAAAAGTGACTACACCCCCCACCACGGAAGTCTCCACTACCCACTCCGACTGTCCTTTGCCTTCTCCCCCTCCAGCCTCTCCCCACTCTGCTTTGTGTTCTTGTTTCTTCTCAGAATTGCTTTCGGTATTCTAAGTGTTTTATGATTACATACAAATTTTAGTAGGGTTTGTTCTAAGCCACTGAAAAATACCATTGAAATTTTGATGAAAATTACAGTTCAATCTGCATCATTATTTAGGTAACGTGTGATTTTGACAATGTTAATTCTTCCAATCCATGAATATGGAAGATTTTTCCATTTCCTGGTATCTTTTTTACTTCAATAGTGTCTTACAGTTTTAGCATTTAAGGTTTTCATATCCTTTATAAAATGAAATCCTGGGTATTTGATGTTTTTGAACAGTAGTTTAAATGGGGTCATATTTTAATTTTTTCCTGTTCCACTTTATTACTTTCCTGTACAAATGCAACAGATTTTTGAATGCTGATTTTTGTAGTCTACTTCTATGATGCAATGGTTTATTGTTTCTGAGAGGTTTTAGTAGAGTGTTTAGGGTTTTCTATGCATATTGTCATGTCATCTATAAATCAGAGTTTTACTTAATAGATTACTTGTTTGTTTGGGCTGTATTGAGAGCTGTCTCTGGCTCAGGGATCATTTCTGGCGAGGCTTGAATACCATATCTGGTACAAGGGATTAAACCAGGGTCAGGTGCATGAAATATCTTTCTGCCCCCTTAAATTATTTTGAACTACATTTTAAAGTAGTTTTGAAAAAAAGGAAGAAAAATTCTCAAATACTGTTTTTTTTTGTTTGTTTGTTTGCTTTTTGGGTCACACCCAGCGATGCTCAGGGGTTACTCCTGGCTCTGCACTCAGGAATTACTCCTGGCGGTGCTCGGGGGACCATATGGGATGCCGGGATCGAACCAGGGCCGGTATGGCGGCCAGCGTGCAAGGCAAACGCCCTACCCGCTGGACCATCGCTCCGGCCCCTCAAATACTGTTTAAGTGCGGAAGATAACCAGGAAGACAGACAAAACTTCCTTCATGGAGTTTATATTCAAATAAGTGAGTCAGACCTGGAAAATTTGATGAGACAAAGAGAAAAATAAAGCAATGTAGGGGAAAGAGTTGATATTTTGGGTAGGAAAGGTCCAGAGCAACAGTACAGCAGATAGGGTGTTTGCCTGGCACTCAGCAAATTCAGGTTCAATCCTTGGCATCCTATTTGGTCCTCTGAACTTAGAGTCAGGAGTAAGCCCTGGTCTCAGATGGGTGTGAACTGTATCACTGTATCACTGTCTTCCCGTTCATCATCAATTTGCTCGAGCGGGCACCAGTAACATCTCCACATGTCCTGTCTCATGCTAGTAGAGCCCAAGAGCATCTGCTCGCTCCAGGAACATAAAGAGCCTCAAACCATTCCATCAGGTCATGGGAATGAGGTCTATTGTTACTGGTATTTGGCATATCAAATACGACACGGGTAGCTTGCCAGGCTCTGCCATGCGGTTAGTATACTCTTGTAGTCACTTCTGATCTCCAGCATTTATTGATGAACAGTGTGGCCACTTGTGGCCACGCAAGCCGGGCTGTGATCAGCTCTTCTGCTGGGTGGAGTTCTGATGAGAGGGGAGTTCAGATGTGGAAAATGGAGGCCCTCATGGAGTGGGGGGGTCACCTGGCTTCTTGCTAGGCTCTGCTGGGGTGGTGGGCCAGAGCTAGAACCCGCCACCCCTCCCGGGTGCCTCGTGAGCGGCTGGGCACAGGGAGAGCTGGTAGCAACTCTGCCTCATGTCTGTGAGTCTCTGGATCAGCATACCTGGGCCAGACTTGAAAAAGAATGCTGCAGGGTGGGTCTCGATGAGCCGGGCTGTGATCAGCTCTTCTGCTGAGAGGAGTTCTAATGAGAGGGAGTCCAAATGTGGAAAATGATGGCCCTTATGGAGTGGGGATTGTCTGGGTCTTGCTAGGCTCTGCTGGGGTGGAAGGCCAGGGCTAGAACCCGCCATCCCTCTCGGGCGCATCGTGAGCGGCTGGGCACAGGGAGATCTGGTAGCAGCTCTGCCCCATGTCTGTGAGTCTCTGGACCAGCATGCCTGGACCGGACTTGAAAAAAAGACTGCTGCAGGTGGGAGGAGTGACGAGAGGGGCTGACGAGGGGAAGTCCGGATGTGGAAAATGGAGGCCCTCATGGAGTGGGGGTCGTCTGGCTTGTTGCGAGGCTCTGCTGAGGTGGTGGGCCAGGGTTAGAACCCGCCATCCCTCCCAGGTGGATTTATTCTGGGTGTGAATAACAACAACAACAAAAAAATCCTGGATAGGAATAGAATGAGTTAGGCTTCTGGCAGGTTTACAAGCTCAAATGATTAGTTAAAAATAATTTAAAGAAAGACTACTCACAAGGCTGACACACAAGACATTTACTATCCTGGGGCAGAGGGTGTCCCAGAGTGACAGAGTGACAATGTCACTAGAGTCATAGACAAACTCCTCGGAAGGCAGGAAGCAGGAAGTCTAATGGCACTGTTAGACTGCACCCGCAGGGCAGAATGGGGAAACTTCTCCTACCTCTCCACCAATGTCCTCACAGGGTGCATTAGTTGCTGAAATAATGCATAGGAAATCCAGGGCAAGGAAAGGCTGCTATGTCAGGCAGTCAGCAATGATCAAAGACCAGAGCTCCAAGCAGGACACAGAATAAAAGTGAAGGAGCAAGTCAGGCCAGGACAAAAGTAAGTGGCTGATGTTCTGTTCGGATAAAGACCTGGGAGGAGGAGGAAGTGAATGAATGAGTGAATGAAAGATTGGCACATGTTCAGACCTGCAGCAGGAGCAAGCTAGGTTCTGAAACCCCAGCAAATGGGGTAGAGAAGCTGAAAAGACTCAAGCAAGGGCTAGGAGATGAAGACAGAGGTGAAAAGGGATCTGCAAGGGTAAAAAAATAATTTTGGTCTTTCACTCCAAGTAAGTGACCTGGACAACACTAAGCTTCTTTTGAGCAAAACACATCACCACTGACTGAGGCTCCCTGAGGCAGGGTGTGGAAAGGAGGAGGTGCTGGCGGGGGCTGTGAGAGATGGTGGGCTTTCAGAACTGCGCAGCAGCAGGGCATGCAGGCGGTGGCACACGTATCTACTCAAGCCCTAGGTTTGGAGAAGAAAGTCTTAAATGGATTCAACAGGAAATGCTTTTCCCTTAAGAATTTCTCCTTTTCAAGACATTCACTATATACACAGAGTGGCTTTCAATAAAGGATAAGTACATCAAGCTGGGCACGTAATGTAATTTTGGGTGGCTATGCATGTACCAATAGGCTAAGACATTGATACGTTTTCACCACTAAACCCACTTCCAAGAAGCCTACAGTAATGAAGTGACTTGATCAACCACAAATGCACATTAGTTACACACTGGCTCCTACCTCACGGCTGCACAAGGAAACAGACTGTCTACGTGGCCTTCAGGGAAATGGTACAGAAACTTTATTAGTTTGGATGATCTATTTGTTTTTCTGAACAAGCTTTTGGTAAATATGAAAAAGGAGACATTCCATAACTATATTCTTTGGACCTTGAATGATGTGAACAATGCCAGACAAATTTTGGCATTCATCCAGATAAAATATGCTTTATCTGTTCATGAAAATGAAAGCAATATTTCATTAGATCACATTCCAGACCAAGATGTGATGTTTGGCCAAAATTGCTTCCCAGGTTTGTAGTGGTAAATAATTATAAATAAATCTGAAAAGGGATTTTGAGAGCTCTTAAATGCCAGAACTTAAAAGTCTGTATTTTATCTAAAGTTTCAAGGACCCGTAAGAGATTTTTTAATAAAAGGAAAGTTTAAGAATCAAAACTTTTCTAAAATTAATCTGCAGCAATACTGCACTGCTTCATAGAATCTGAATTGGAAGAATTCCTGAGTCTTTAATTCAATTCCATTTAAGGACGAACACAAGCGAATCCAGAAGGCAGCAGCTGAAAGGTAAACTGCAGGGTTTGAAGTGATACAGGGTGGAAGCAGTAGAGTTGAAGTCGGAATGAGTTTTAAGATCTAAAATTTAATACTAAAATATCACTGTATCACTGTATCACTGTCTTCCCGTTCATCATCAATTTGCTCGAGAGGGCACCAGAAATATCTCCATATGTCCTGTCTCATGCTACTAGAGCCCAAGGGCATCTGCTCGCTCCAGGAGCATAAAGAGCCTCAAACCATTTCATCAGGTCATGGGAATGAGGTCTATAACTGTTACTAAAATATATGACAAATAAATACTTCAACCACAACATCTGGCTTCTGTCCACAAATAAGTTAGCTTTTTGGTCTTAAGAAGTCATTGGCAAAATACATTGACAGTTTGGAGCAGTGTGTGCATTTATCAGCCTCACTTAACAAGACACAGGATATAAGATTATTCCCTTGGCATTAAGAGACAATTACTTTTTTTCTCTTTTTTTTTTCTCTTTTTTGGTCACACCCAGCAATGCTCAGTTACTCCTACCTCTGCACCTGGTGGTGCTTGGGGGACCACATGGGATGCCGGGATTGAACCTCGGTCAGCCATGCGCAAAGCAAATGCCCTACCCATTGAACTACGCTCCAGCCCCAAAAGCAATTACTTTTAACTCTGATACATTCTTGAATCATCTTAGCTCTATTTATATAAAATGTAGTTTTATAAACAATCTTTTGTAAAATAACATCAACACTTATATCTAAGTCCATATACTTTTACGTAGACAATGAAATAGCATTTTCTTATCCTGGTCCACTATCTCAATGTTATTAAGATAGCACAAAATGAAGTGTATCTTTTGTGGGTTTTGAATACTATACCTCTTTTAGCACAACTGAAATATGCCATCTATCATTATGAGTGTATTATTATGTAGATACCATGAACCAAGAGGTGACTCACGCCTTAAATCAATAGCATAGTCTGGTTGGAGTTCTGATAAAGTTTATCTCTTTGGCCCAGGTTATGGAATTAATCTTTGTGTACTTTATACTACTCTGATGTTTTCTGTATGTTTTAGTGTTAGTATCACTTCTTATTTGTAAAGGCTCTAGTGAGGAAGATATTCGAAAAGCCTATTTATGATCACAGTTGTATTAAAAAAACTGAAAAGTCTACTGAGGGGCGAAGCAATAGTACATCAACTAGGGCACTTGCTTGTGCACAGCTGACCTCAGTTCAGTTGCCAGCATCCCATGTGTTGGGAGCTGCTCCCCTGAGCACCTCCAGGAGTAATTCCTAACTGCAGAGCCAGGAGTACCACTGGGTGTGGCCCCAAATGAAAAACAAAGTCCGTTGAAGATAAATAATGCTAAGTAACATGCTATTCCAGCTAGTAAATAATATCAAGATGACTTAACTGCAATTCTTCTCAGAGCTATCTTTGCTGAGATGTTTGATGAATTAAAATGTCCAAGGTACACTTAGAGAATATTTACAACCAATTTAGTCTAGAATTAACATTTCTTCACTTTTCCTGGAAACATATAAAATGAACCTAGGAGTCCACTGAACAGAACTAGTTTATAATGAAATTATATTTTAGTGGGGTTATTTATAACCATCCTAGTTAAAGTATAAAACAATTATTAAGGGGTCTTAAGTACACAAAACATGTTTTTCGTTTTGGGGACTCCACCCAGCATAGGTCTTATTTCTGACTGTGCTCGTGGCAGGGAAACTACACGGGGCTCTAGGGATTGACCCACGGTAGATGTGTGCAAGGCATGTATCTTAGCCTCTGTACCAACTGCGTAGCCTCCCAGATAACTTCTATATAAGAAGCAATTGTTTTCCTTAAAATGCTTAAATTTTATATTAGATTGTTATTTTGTAATTAATTGTTCTTTGATTTCTGGAGCATAGAGAATGAATGTTTAGTAATTCATAACTAATAGACGGGGAGACAACAAATTATTATTTAAATGGACTAGCAGATCAATCTGGGGCAAGAGAGATAGCACAACAGTTACGTAAGCAGCTTACCCTGGATGCAGTGAACCCAGGTACTATCCCTGGCAACACACATGACATCCTGCCCATGTGTGATCCCTGAGGACAGAGCCAGGGTAAGCACTGAGCACTGGTGGGTATGTCCAAACCACACAAAAAAAGGTAATTATGATAATTAGATAAATTCGTGTATCTACTACAATCATAAAGAGCCATGTCTTGGAAATAACTAACCTTTTCATTTTAGACACAGAGAAACTGAGGCTAAGGGAAGAAAGAGTCTAAATGAACAATATTTTGGTATGAGAGCAAGGATTTGAGTCTACAACACCACACTCAAGTTTAATCCCAGAACCCAACTCTTCTGGACTTGCTGAGCAAAATCTCTCTCTGTAGCCGCAGTGAATTTAAAACACCGAAATCTTAATTTTATTATATTCTTCCTTTAATAAACAAAACCTTACAACTCTACAAAGCAGGCTAGCTTCCTCTGAGCAGTTTTTTTTTAACTTTAAAACTTTTAGGGGCCAGAGCGATAGTACCATGAGAAAGGCATCTGCCTTGCATGCGGCCAACCTGGGTTTGATCCCTGACATCCCCAAGCACTGACAGGAGTGATTCCTGAACGCAGGCCCCTGAGCATCATAGGGTGTGGCCCCAAACAAAACAAATAAATGAATCACTTAATATGTATAGTCAAACTAAGACTTTATTTGATTTGTATATTATTTTTTTTTTTTAATTTTTTATTTTACCACAGTGAAACATACAATTACAAAGGTGTTCATAATTGGTTCTTGGTAATACAGTATACCAGCACCCATCCCTCCACCAGTGCCCCATTTCCACCACCAATGTACCCCACCCCCTCCCGCCCACCCCCCCCATGCTGCCTTAATAGCAGGTACCCCAGTTTCCTCTCTTTCTCTCTCTCTCTCTCTCTCTCTCTGTCTCTGCATCTCTCTCCCTCTTATTTTGATTTGTATATTATTTAATATGTACAGTCAAACTAAGAGTCAACACCTATGAAATGGGTTGGGCTAAATCTAGAAACAATCCAAACATCAAATAAACAGATACTGGAAAAGAAACAATGGTACATATACACAATGGAATGATACTCAGCTATTATATGAAATCATGCAATTTGCCTCTAAGTGGGAGGATCTGGAGAGTATCATGCTAAGTAAAGTTAGACAGGAGAGAGAAAACACAGAACGATCTCTCTCATATGTGGGCTATAAAGAAACCTGGCAGGGGAAAGCACAAAACAAAACTGAGAACTGGTTTCTGCTGGGAAGCTCACCACAGGGGAACATGGTGGAAGGGTGAGGAGAGTACTGGAACAAAGGTGGAGGGAAGTGGACACTGGTGGACAGTGTGGTGCAGGAGGTTCTATGCAGGAACCATACTAACGATTGTTTTGTAAATCATGGTACTTAAATTATTTCTAATGGGTTTTGTTGAAAACACATTTTGGAGACAGGTTGTCTTTTTTTCATTATTCATTTTTATTTATTCTTACCTTTAGCCATGTCACACTCTTTAATCATTTTAAGGAAGCTGGAAATTTCCCTATCTAATCTTTGTTGGCATGTCTGTGCTTTCTGAAAAAAAAAAGACAAAATTAGAATAAATAAAAGATTTGTACATTGCACATGCTTCAGTGCTTTCAAACTTTAAGTTTATAAGCTGACAGACAATAATCTTATATACATAACCAAGAGAAAAGGCAGAAAATGTCCTCAAAAATTAAATAAAGATGATCCTGCCGTATCTTCCCAAGTAGATTGGTCAGGGCTGAGAATTCTAGGGCCTTCTGGGAATGCGGGTGGAGAGATTCCCCTTTCTGCCGGAAGATCCAGCTTAGGAAACAGCCCAGCCTCACAAACAAATGTCATCAAACTGCCAAGCCACCAAATTGTTCCAGATCTATAGCTCCTGGACAGCAGACATCTCTGCAACATGACCTCAACATTTCATATACTGTCAGCGCCGTAGGACCAGAGCAAATCTGATGGGAAGTTGCATAGAAGACCACAAGCTCAATGACCCTAAAGAATAATAATATAAAAGGCTCGACCAGCACCAGCCAGCTCAGTAGGTCCCCAGACAAAGGCTCTAGTAACACCACAGAACAAGTATCACAAACTGACTTTTACTGACCTAAGTTTTTGATGATTCCATTTGCCTTTGTATTGTAACAAACAATATAAAGTAAATTAATTTGTGACTGCAAGGGGGCAGTCTGAGGTGTTGTATGGAGGGACATTGTGGACAATGGTAGAAGGCCATACTGTTGGTGGGATTAGTGTTGAAACATTTAATGACTGAAACAACTGTATTATAAACAACTTGGTAATAAAATTATAATAAAAATAAAGCATTATAATAAAAATAAATTTTAAAATAAGAGGTTTAAAAAAGGAAAATGAATAAGGTATTTATTTATTTTTTTTTGTTTTGGGGGCCACACCCGACAATGCTCAGTGGTTGCTCCTAGATCCGCACTTAGGAATTCTTCCTGCAGGTGCTCAGGGGTTCATACATGATACAAAAGGATCAAACTGGGCTTGGCCATGCACAAAGCAAGTGCTTTACCCATTGCAATATCTCTCCTGCCCTGAATAAAATATTTAAACATGACGAAGATATTTCAAACTCTAATTATATCTAACACCTGTTGTGGAAATACCATACAACCATATTACTTATAATAACCTACTATTCCATATATGTTGCAGGACTCCTCTAAGAGCCTCTGCATCTGCTCTGGATTGCCTCATGCAAATCACTTCATAAATAAGGGGGTAGTCTAAATGTGGCAGTTTATCTGACCATGTATTCTGTACTAGCTGGTATAAATATTCTCTCATATTACCACAATCATCATGGGACTAGCTAGATATTACCAGCATATTTGCCTGCCCATGTTGGATCTCTAAGTAATTAGACCAGAGAGAAATGCTGTTTGCCTCCAAGCAAGCAAGCATGGCTCACTGATAACTCAAAGGCAACTAAAATACAAAACTATTGTGAAGTAGACGAGACTTGTGAAGGCTTGGAGAAATATTTAACTGGCATTAGTATTAGTCTTTGGTACAGAGACATGCCATCTCAGAAACCCCCTTCTCTACCCTATAAAGGCATTTTCAGGCAGATCTTGGCTCAAAACATTAGCATATAATAGGAGCCTAGGTGAGGTGCTGGGAGAAATTACCTAAGGGCATTTGACCCTTCCTGCTTCCCATAATAGTGGGAGGTCTAAGTTGCAGGGGTATAAAACCAACCTGCTTTCTCTCTCTCTTTCTGGTCTCTCTCTTTGTGAACTCGCACCCTTCTTGGGAGTCTTGTATTTTTCTCCTTTTTTTACAGGGCCTTAACACGTGGTGGCCGCCATCTTGGCCTACATGTGTCTGGAGTTCTAGCTGGGGATCCTAAGCACAGGGTTTCTCCCATTGCTGACTTGTATGCCTGAACCTGTGATAAGTAAAGCCTTTTATTTATGCTTTTAAACATTTTATTATACCACCGTGAGATATACAATTACAACATTGTTCATGTTTAGAGGTTTCGGTCACATAGTGTTCCAGCACCCCGCCCTCCACCAGTGCCCATTTCCCACCACCAATGTCCCCGATTCCCTCCTCCCTCCCAAAGTCTGCCTAAATGGCAGGTTCTTTATCTCTTTTCCCTCTCCCTCTCTCTCTTTTCCTTCTCTTACACATTGTGGGTTGCACTACATACACTTAGAAGCCATCATGTGCATTTTTTTTGCCTGTATTTAATGAGTAAAGCCTTTTAAAACTGCATCGGATTCCTGCATCTTCATCCATTCCCCGCCGACTTGGAGGTAGAAGGGAACTCGCTTCCCTGCATGTCAGGGACCCTGGCGGCATTCCCCAACACATATATATCTGAGTAATTATTTATGCACTGTTAGGAGATTTGATTAATTGAGAAATTTTAAATTGCATTCCTTAAGAGTATATTTTAAAAACGGTTTTTGTTTTTTAAGAAAATCCAGATGGTATTAAAATTTGGAAGCTGATTTTTGTTCTGTAATCTAAGTGCACACAGCCCCCACATAATCAGACCAATAAGAACATTTTCATAGTAAGCCAACACTTAGAAAAATATAATAAGATAAATACAATTATAGAAAGTATTCTTCTCTATAATTTGAATTTTCAACACATTTAGATTGTGAAAAGCAAAACAGATTCATATCAGTTGCTTTCCTATGGTACAGACAGAAACCAAATAAAATCAGTTCAGGCCATTTGTTATGTTAAAATGCAATTCTAATTACTACAGAAAATTTTAGTTTGAAAAATGGATCTTGTCAATGATAGAACCATATTTCTGTAGACAACATTTTTGGCAAGGCAACGCTTTATGAACAGTTTCGTACTCCTAACCTCAACTGCTCATTTCTCTATTTCTGCCCGCACACAAAACATTGTGGCACAGTATGACAGGTGTGGTCAGCACCTGCCCTCCTTTCTCAGCTGATTCAGTTTTCAGTGTTTATGAGGTACAGCTCAACCCCCAGCAGTTATTCATGGCGCCACATTAGAGAAAATCAATGTTCTCTTTAATATTTATTTGCCTGGTTTTGAGAGCTCTATCACACACTCTAATTCACATTAACGTTTTAGAGAGGGAGAATACCTATGATTAAAAGCACCATAAAAATAGAAATGATTTTCTGGATCTCTTCAGACTGCGAATACAGTCTGAGGCTGGGAGAAAGTCAGGCTGGAGACACTGAAAACATGCACTCCACCAAATCCATCACGCGTGACTTACTAAGAGCAAGGCAGAAATCTCACTCCTGCATATTTAATACTCCCGCACATGTGCAAGTGAATGTAACTTGCTTACTCTTTCCTTTCCATATGACAATTAGCAGCACGCATGAAAGCAGCATGCAGAGAATCTGTATTAACACGATGGTTCCTGAGGTTGTAATTAAAGAAATACTCTTCATAAAAAAATATTCCTCATAATCCTGTCTTCAAAAATTGAGTCACTCAGCATCTCTTAGCTTATACATCAGTGCTCCTAAAAGTAGTTTCCTAAATTAGTGACTTGCTTGCTTTAGAAGAGACATAATAGGTAAGATGGAGACTTGATCTCTATAATGTGTTATGGTTGAGTACAATGTGTATCTTCTAAAAAATTTTCCGCTGCTTAATTAATACCCAAAAGAGCATAGTGATTATTAATACAATAAAGTATAATACATTTTTCATTTGACCAGATGAATGGCTGAGCTTCATTCACAAAACAAAGGTCTCATGATCCTTCTGATCATTCAGATTTTATCTTGGTTTTACTGTTGATTAAACTGTCTCATTATCCCTGACCTACCAAGCAGTTCAAAAACATATATGGGGAGGTGGGGTTTATACCTGGCATCAAATTTGGTCCCTTAGGAACTGCAAGGAGTGATCCCTGAGCAGAGAACAAGGAGTAATCCCTGAGCACCTCCAGATATGGTCCCTCATATATTTATTTTATATTAAAATATGTATATGTGTGTATATGTGTGTGTGTATCACTTCACTTGATCACTTGACATCCTGTTATTTGTCAATTTGCTCGAGAGGGTGCCAGTAACGTTTCCATTTGACCCTATCACGCCAGTGTAGTCCATGGCATCTACTTGCTTCAGGAATATGAAGAGCCTCAAACTGTTTGTTCAGGGTCTTGACAAAGAAGTCTGACCATTGTAGATGGGCGGCCACCTAGAATGTAAATCTCTAGTCCAGCAGTGTCTCCAAATTGCATTACATGTCCAGCCCATCTGATTTTTGACACCTTGGCAAACGAGACAGCGTCCATAACTCTGGATTGTTGACGGAAGTCGGAACTCCGGATCCTTCTCTCACTTGAGTGAGGCGTGATATTCCAAGCATAGCTCTTTCGATTCCTCGAGTCCACCATCCCAAGAGAGCCTCTGAAGAACCCAGAGGAACCCCCCACACCATGCTGGCAGCGATTTTCATCATCCGGACTCCACAGCTCGTCAGAGCTCCACCCAAGAGACTAAGCCAATCTCCAGCCTGGCTTGTCAGAGATTCAGCTTACAGAGACCCACCCTTCAGAGACCCACCCTTGAGAGGAAAGTATGTCAAGTCCAGGAATGCTTGAACCACAGAGGCAGATACACCAGGCAGAGCAGCTATCGGCTCTCCCCACTGCACTCCCTGCACTCCATGACCACAAGGGGTCAGGCTCGAGAGCGAATTCCAGCCCAAGTCCACCATCCAAATAGAGCCTCAGAAGAACCCAGAGGAACACCCACACCATGAGGGCAGCAATTTTCATCACCCACACCACACAGCTCCTCAGAACTCCACCCAAGAGACTAAGTCAATCTCAAGCCAAGCTTGTCAGAGACGCAGCCTACAGAAACCCACCCTTCAGAGGAAAGCATTTCAAGCCCAGAAATGCTTGAACCACAGACACAGATAAATGTGTGTATGTGTCTGTACACATACACACACATATAGCTGCTACTGGCTCTCCCTGTGCCCAGCCACTCATGAGGCACCCGGGAGGGATGGTGGGTTCTAGCCCTGGCCCGCCACCCAAGTAGAGCCTTGAAACAAGGCAGACGACCCCCCACTCTATGAAGGCCACCATTTTCCACATCCGGACTTCCCTCTCATCAGAACTCCACCCAGCAGATGAGCCTATCATAGCCCGGATCATCGGACACCAACCCTGCAGCAGTCTTTATCAATCCGGTCCAGGTATGCTGACTAGAGACTCACAGACATGGGGCAGAGAGGCTAGCGGCTCTCCCTTTGCCCAGTCACTCACGAGGCGCCTGGGAGGGATGGCAGGTTCTAGCCCTGGCCCGCCACCCAAGTAGAGCCTTGAAACAAGGCAGACGACACCCGCACTCCATGAGGGCCACCATTTTCCACATCCGGACTTCCCTCTCATCAGAACTCCACGCAGCAGACCAGCCTATTGTGGCAGCACGATTCATCAATAAATGCTGTATTTAGAGGTGACTACAAGAGTATGCCACCCGCGACGGTAAGCCAGGAAAGCTACCTGTGTCGTATTTGATATGCCAAATCACTGTATCACTGTCTTCCCATTGTTCATCGATTTGCTCGAATGGGCACTAGTAACATCTCCATAAGACCTGTCACAAGCAAGTGTAACTCAAGGGCATTTGCTTTCTCCAGGGACAGGAAGACCCAAACCATTCTTCAGGTCATGGAACAGAGGTCCATAATTGTTTCTAGTTTTTGGGCAAATACCAGTAACAATTATATTAGGTCATTCCCATAACCTAATATAATGGTTTGAGGCTCTTTATGTTCCTGGAGCAAGTAGATGCCCCTTGGGCTCTACTAGCATGTGACAGGACATATGGAGATGTTACTGGTGCCCGCTGAGCCAAATCAATGATAAATGGGAAGATAGTGATAGTGATGTATGTACATATATATATATATATATAT
>JAJIBD010006866.1:0-43030 GCA_021461705.1 Cryptotis parvus | reverse complement strand
AATTCTTTATCCGGCTAAACTCTCACTCAGATTTGAAGGACAGATATACAACTTCTTGGATAAACAACAGCTTAGGAACTTTGTAAAATCAAAACCAACCTTAAAAGAAGGACTGAAAGATCTACTATAAGACGAGACATAACCCATAAGAACAACCAACCTATTCAGAAAGATGGCACAAAATCCCATGACAATAATCTCGCTCAATGTCAACGGTCTAAATGCACCAGTTAAGAGACACAGAGTGGCAAAATGGATCAAAAAATTGAATCCGACATTCTGCTGCCTTCAAGAAACACACCTGAACAATCGGAGCAAAGACAGGCTCAAAATAAAAGGCTGGAAAACAATCCTTCACTCAAACAACCCATCCAAAAGGGCTGGGGTAGCCATACTGGTATCTGACAACATAGACTTCAGGCTGAAGAAGGTCAGAAGGGACAGTGAAGGTCACTTGTTAATAGTCAAGGGATGCATATATCAGGAAGAAATCACGCTATTAAACATATATGCACCTAACGAGGGGCCAGCAAAATACCTAAAACAACTACTAATAGACTTCAAAGAAGACATTGACAGCAACACAATTGTAGTTGGAGACTTCAACACTGCTCTATCAACCCTGGATAGATCAACAAGATTGAAACTTACCAAGGAAATACTGGCCCTAAAAGAGGAGATGGAAGAAAAGAGGGCTGGTAGACATATACAGGACATTTCATCCCCAAAAAGCTGAATACACTTTCTTCTCCAGTGCACATGGAACATACTCAAAAATAGATCACATGCTGAGCCATAAATCATACCTCCATAAAATCAAGAAGATAGAAATTGTGCCAACTATTTTTTTCAGACCATGAGGCACTGAAAATAGATGTTAATTGTACACAAAAAACGGAGACCAATACCAAGTACCTGGAAACTAAACAGCTCACTGCTGAACAACCAGCAAGTCATAAAAAGAAATCAAAGAGGAAATCCAAAGATTCCTGGAAACAAATGAGACTGAAGACACGAATTACCAGAACTTGTGGGATACAGCGAAAGCAGTGTTAAGAGGCAAGTTCATAGCTCTTCAAGCATTCATCAGAAAAAAAGAAAAGGCCATCATAAACAGTCTGACTTCACAACTTAAGATCTTAGAGAGTGATCAACAAAAGGAACCCAACCCAAGCAGAAAGAAAGAAATAATAAAATTTAGAGCAGAAATCAATGAGATGGAATGTCAAAAAATAATCCATAAGATCAGCGAAACCAAAAAGCTGGTTCTTTGAAAAAATAAACAAGATTGACAAACCACTTGCAAGACTCGTAAGAAAAGGAAAAGAGAGAACCCAAATAAATAGAATCAGAAATGAAAACGGGGACATCACAACAGAAACCACAGAAATTCAAAGATCATCAGAGATTACTGAGAGCCTGTACGCCACGAAACAAGTGAACCTAGAAGAAATGGACAAATTCCTGAATTCCTATAGCTTCCCAAGTCTGCAACAAGAAGATTTGGAATACCTCAATAAACCTATCTCCATCGAGGGAATAGAATCGGTAATCAAAAGTCTCCCCAAACACAAAAGCCCAGGTCCAGATGGATTCACCAGTGAATTCTACAGAACCTTTAAAGAGGACCTACTCCCAATTCTTTTTAAGCTCTTCCGGCAAATTGAAGAAACAGAAACACTCCCAAATAGCTTTTACGAGGTACATATCACCCTGATACCCAAAGCAGACAAAGATGCCACAAAAAAAGGAAAACTACAGACCAATCTCCCTGATGAATACAGATGCTAAGATCTTCAACAAAATACTAGCAAATAGAATCCAAAGAGTCATCAAATAGATTAAACATAATGACCAAGTGGGATTCATCCCAGGAATGCAAGGATGGTTCAACATCCACAAGTCAATCAACATAATACATCATATCAACAAAAAAGAAAAATAAAAACCATATGATCATATCA
Organism: Cryptotis parvus; assembly: GCA_021461705.1. Lineage (NCBI taxonomy): Eukaryota > Metazoa > Chordata > Mammalia > Eulipotyphla > Soricidae > Cryptotis > Cryptotis parvus. The sequence goes on along the minus strand of JAJIBD010006866.1, from coordinate 41,066 downwards.
ATAGATGCAGAGAAGGCATTTGACAAGATTCAACACCCGTTCATGATGAAAACTCTCCGTAAAATGGGGATTGAAGGAACCTTCCTCAAGATAATCCAGGCCATCTACTACAAGCCCACAGGGAGCATCATTCTCAATGGGGGAAAAACTGGAAAGCCTTCCCCTTAAGACCAGGGACAAGACAAGGCTGCCCACTCTCACCACTTCTATTCAATATAGTACTGGAAGTACTTGCCATAGCAATCAGGGAAGAAAAAGACATTAAGGGCATCCAGATAGGAAGGGAAGAAGCCAAGTTATCACTATTTGCAGTTGACATGATATTATACCTGGAAAACCCGAAACTCTCTACCAAGAGGCTCCTAGAAATAATACATTCCTATAGCAGAGTAGCAGGGTACAAAATTAATACCCAAAAGTCAATGGCCTTCCTATATGCAAACAGCGAAAGAGAAGAAAGGGACATTAAAGAAACTATCCCATTCACACATTGCGCCGCAGAAAATCAAATACCTAGGAATCAGTTTGACAAAGAATGTAAAGGATCTCTACAAAGAAAACTACAAAACGTTACTTCAGGAAATAAAAGAAGACCTGAGGAAATGGAGACATATTCCCTGCTCATGGATCGGAAGGATTAACATTATCAAAATGGTAATACTCCCTAGAACTTTATACAGATTCAGTGCGGTCCCTATAAAGATACCCATGATGTTCTTCAAAGAAATTGAACAAACACTCCTGAAATTTGTATGGAATAATAAAACTCCACGAATAGCTAAAGCAATCCTTGGGAAAAGAAGATGGGAGGTATCACTTTCCCCAACCTCAAGCTCTACTACAGAGCAGTTGTAATTAAGACTGTGGTATTGGTCTAAAGACAGACCCGTAGGCCTATGGAATAGAACTGAGTATCCTGAAACACATTCTCAAATATACAACCACTTAATCTTTGATAAAGGAGCAAAAAATATTAAGTGGAGCAAAGAAAGCCTCTTCAACAAATGGTGCTGGAAAAACTGGGCAGCTATATGTTAAAAAATGAACTTAGACCTCCTTCTAATGCCATGCACAAAAGTCAGATCAAAATGGATTCTAGATCTCAACATCAGACATGAATCTATAAGGTACATCGAAGAAAACATAGGAGAAACGCTCTACGACATCGTGAACGAAAAGTATCTTTAAAGATGACACACCACTGACCAAGCAAATGGAAGCAAAGATAAACAAATGGGATTATATAAAACTAAAAAGCTTCTGCACCTCAAAAAGAAACGGTGACCAAGATACAAAGACAATCCACAGAGTGGGAAAGAATATTCACCCAATACCCATCTGACAAGGGGTTAATATCCAGGATATATCAGGCACTGGTAGCACTCCACAAGAAAAAAGCAGCCAACCCCATCAAAAAATGGGGAGAAGAAATGAACAGAAGCTTCCAAAAAAGAAGAAATTCGAATGGCCAAAAGGCATATGAAAAGTGCTCTTCATCTTTAATCATCAGGGAGATGCAAATCAAAACAACAATGAGGTACCATCTCACACCACAGAGACTGGCACACATCCAAAACAGCAAGAACAACCGGTGCTGGCGTGGATGTGGGGAAAAAGGGACTCTGATCCACTGTTGGTGGGAGTGCCGACTGGTCCAGCCCTTTTGGAAAACAATATGGGCATTCCTCCGAAAACTAGATATTGAGCTCCCATTTGATCCAGCAATAGCACTCCTGGGAATATACCCGAGAGACCAAAAAACACATAGCAGAAACACTATCTGTACTTCTTTATTCATCTCTGCGGTGTTCACTATAGCTAGAATCTGGAAACAACCTAAATGCCCGAGAACAGAGGACTGGCTAAAGAAACTGTGGTTCATCTACACTATGGAATACTATGCGGCTGTCAGAAAAGATGAAATTATGAAATTTACCTGCAAATGGATGGACATGGAGGCTATCATGCTGAGTGAAATTAGTCAGAAGGAAAGGGATAGATATAGAATAACTGCATTCATTAATATGACATAAATAGATACCAGTGTTTTACTAAATGTGGGAAATGTTAATGGCAGATTAAACTCACCATTGAATATACACAAAGAGACTTAAGTGATAAACTCTAAATATCTGCAGGGCTAGCCACAATGTGTAAAATAAGAGGGAGAGAGATGCAGAGACAGAGAGAGAGACAGAGAGAGAAAGAGAGGAAACTGGGGTACCTGCTATTAAGGCAGCATGGGGGTGGGCAGGAGGGGTGGGGTACATTGGTGGTGGAAATGGGGCACTGGTGGAGGGGATGGGTGCTGGTATACTGTATTACCAAGAACCAATTATGAACACCTTTGTAATTGTATGTTTCACCGTGGTATAATAAAAAAATTTTTTAAAAAAGAAAAAAGCAGCCCAATTAAAAAATGGGTAAAAGAATACTTGAACAGGCACTCCTCTAAAGAAGACAAATAGATGGTCAACAGACACATTAACAAACATTCAGCATCATTTGTTAGGGATGTGCCAGTCAAAACCACAATGAGCCTGTAAGCGAAGGGACTAGAAACAAATAGTAGCAAGGATATGGAGACAAATGAGCCCAGACAGAGTGTTGGTGGGGATGTAAACTGGTGTCTCATCTATTGAAAATGTTATGGAGATTCTTTTTTTTATACAAAAGGTGTGAATATCACCACGACATCACAATACTGTGCCTCAGTATATAGCCAAAGTAGTGAAAGTATTAATTTGAAGAGATTGTTGCACTCCTACATTTATAGCAGCGTTGTTCACAATACCCAAACCATGCATGTACCTAAATTCCTGTCAACATATTACTGGATAAAAATGCTGTGATATTCAGTGGAATACTGCCACTTTGCAGTTAAAAAGATGCAATTGTGCAATTTGAACAAAATGGATGGAACTAGAAGCAATAATGATAAGTGAAGTAGTCAGGATGTGAAAGATGTTTGCTGGATTGTTTTACTCATACTTGGATTACAAAATGACTAAGGCAAACAAACTGGGAAAAAAGCAATAAAGCTAAACCTTAGAGTGGCAGTTGGAAGGAAAGGGAGGTCTGGAGGGAGATGTGGACAGAAAGATCTTTAAGTGCTGCGACTGGCAGTGAAGTTTTAGTTGTGGGTATGGTGAAATCTATAGATGTATAGATGTACAGAAGTGTTGTGGTACAACCTTGGAGTAATGTTAAACAGTTTTTAAAAAGTCGGTTAAACACAAGGCACTTGTTTCCAGAGTTTTCCCTCTTTAGAGCTACATTTAGCTGTGTTTCATAAAACCGGAATTGGGGGAGGGGGCGTAGAGGGGCCCAGTAGTCACACTCCATCAAAACACCCCATCCATTGCAGCATTTAAATACTTGCCACTGTTGGCGTCATGAATACCAGAGTACTCTGAAAAATGGATGTTGTTGCTGCCCAGAAGACAACAACAACTCTTTTCAATCAGCTCCCTGGTCTTCTATTCTTTTTGGGTGAAAGCAGGGCCTGGGGAAGGTAAGAGAGAGTGTATTTCTTTTGGCAGAGGTGGAAATTCATCATTGAAGGTGCTCTAGATAGAAGAACATCAGGGACTGCTCCTGGAGAGGTTCTGGGAACCATTTATGGTGCTGCAAATTGATACAAGTCGATTGTTTGTTATCTCTCTGACCCACTCATTTAATTTTTTTATTTATCTACTTAGTTTTTAGTTTGACAACACTCAAAGGTACTCAGGGTTGCACCTGGCAGTGCTCTGGAAAACATATGGTGCTTCCTGATTTTCAAGTGTTGAATAGCCAAAACAAATAGCGAATGTTCTCTAGACTGGTAATACTGTTTTGCCAGGGAGGGAGAAACAAGCACTCTGGGGTGGTGCTGTCACTGGTACAGCTGTCATTGGAGAGCATTTTGGTAACAGCATCCACCTAAGAGTATTTCTGGAGATGTTCCATCACATGCACACAGGATAACGATTGCGGTTGTGTTTGAAAATAGCAGCCTACTCTCCCTTAGTAAGTAGAAGCAACCCAACTTTTCCTTTAGCAAAAAAAATAAATTATGATGCAAAGTGAAATACTATTCCAACTACATGATGGAATACTATGCAGTTGTCAGAAAAGACGAAATTGTGAAATTTACCTGCAAATGGATGGACATGGAGACTATCATGCTGAGTGAAATTAGTCAGAAGGAAAAAGACAGATACAGAATGACTGCATTCATTAGTGGGATATAAATATATACCAGTGTTTTACTGAGTGTGGGAAACGGTAATGTCAGACTAGAACTCCCTAATTGAATATACACAAAGAGACTTACATGATACACCCTAAATGTCTGCAGGGCTAGCTGCAATGTGTAAAAGAAGGGGGGAGAGAGATGCAGAGACAGAGAGAGAGAGACAGAGAGAAAGAGGGGAAAAGGGGGTACCTGCTACTGAGGCAGCCTGGGGATGGGCAGGAGGGGGTGGGTATACTGGTGGTGGTGATGGGGCACTGGTGGAGGGATGGGTGCTGGAATACTGTATTACCAAGAACCAATTATGAACACCTTTATAACTGTATGTTTCAGTGTGGTATAATAAAAATTTTAAAAAAACTTTTATAGTGAGTGACTCCAGGCAGGAGAGATGGTTGAAAGGGTTGAAGCGCTCGCTTTGCACCATGTGTTTCCCTGAGCACTGCCAGGTGCAACCCCTGAGTACCTCTAGGTGTGATCCAAAGTTAAAAAGTAAGTAAAAAAATAAAGTGAGAGGACGGATAGATAACACAGTGAGTAGGGTGTCTTGCACATAGCCAGCCAGGGGTTGGTCCCAGCATCCCATAAGGTTCCCAGAACATCGCGGGGAGTCACCAGTGAGCATCTCCAGGTCCCCAAACAATAAATAAATAGAGTGGACCAGACAGTGTATGGTTTACCCAAGTTCAATCCCAAGCACAACATATGCCCCCCAAGTTTCTCCAGGGAGTGATCCCTTAGCATAGAACCAGTTGTAAGCCCTGAGATTAGCAGGGGTAGTGAAATATCCAGGCCAGAAGATATGTCAAGGGGTTGGAGCACATGCTTTGCATGCTAGAGCCCTGGGTTTGATCCCCAACCCCAGGTTACCTCCTAAGCACCACCAGGACCAATCCCAAACACTGAGCGAGGATCAGTCACTAAGCACTGCCTGTGTATCCATCCCGGAAAATAAACAAGTAGATTAAGAGATCAAGTTCTATACTGACCAATACGTATAGTTCTCAGTTACAGGACGATGGGGGAGAAAGTTTAAGGATCTTAAAGTAGACGCAAAGAAGGTAAAATGCAAACAGTATTTGCTAATTTCGGATGATGAATACATGGGGTTTGATAAAATATTTTCTCTATTTTAATAATGCCTTAGCTATTCAACTCTGTTATTTGAGTTTGGGGGTTCTGTTAATTGAATTAATTTATTCTAGAAATGTCTTACTTTGTTTGTGGGCTTCTCTTTTGGACAAACAACATTTTTTAAACTAATACTGAATCTATGTAATTCATTAGATTAATATTATGGTCTGCTAATGCCTTATGGCTAATGAATAAAGAATCCATTTGGTAACATGGTAAAATTATAAAACCATTTTTCTTTAATAGATGACAAATGTCTTTTATAGTTAGTTTATTTCCATGGCAATGACCCCTAAGTCAAGTTCATTTAACTGAAATCTTTTAAATCATAAAATTATAGCTATTTTCTTTTAAAATATGTGTTCAGAATATACCTGAAGCTGCAGTGTTCAGGCTGGTGCTGAGCTGCTAATCACATCACTAAGTCTTCCATTTTATTGATTAAGTCCTTTGAAGAATTTGAGATTTTAGTAGAATCAACAATCACTAAATAAGGGGAAAGTTTAGTCAATTCTAACTAACTTTGGAACAGATACTGTTATATGTGCAATCACTTGGTGCTCTAAAGGAAAGCTCACATATAGATATCTGCTAAACCCAGATAGAAATTAACCTATTGATGCAGTTTTGGAAGCATAAAATTGAAGGGAGGGTGATTTTAATCTTCCCAAAGTAGTCTCAGACTCCCAAACTAATAGCACTCTGAAAGTGATTACAGGTTTCCCCGCCTTTCCTTCCCATTGGTGATGTTGTTGTGATGGGGCAGGGCAGAGGGAGGGCACATATACATGGTTACTGTGCTCAGAAATTCTATTGTGCTGTTCACTGGGAAATAGTTCTGGTGCCCACACAAGTAGTACTTCTGGCCACAGTGCTTGCATATTACTTTGTGTGCAATGCTCACCAGAAGTTGGCACGTTTTAGTTTGTTTCATTTTACCTTGCTTAGTTTTATTTTGTTTGAAGAATGGGTGTTGGGTCACACCTGGTGGTGCTCATGACTTACTCCAGTCTCAGTGCTCAGGAATCCCTCCTGGCAGTGCTCCTGGGGTCATAAGTGATGCCCTCCCTGTACTATCCCTCTGGATCTATTTTGTGTTATTGTATTTTAATTTTTTAGGATGACATCCTCGCAGTGTTTGAGAACTATTTCCAGTTCCGTGCTCAGGTGACCATTTGGTGATAGGGTTTGAAACTTAGTCTCCCTAAAGGCAAAACATGCGGTCAGCCATAACGACCTCTCCTATCACATGCAGTTTGAGTTGCAGTGCTCATACTGCAACTAAATTCTTGACTGTAGTTCAACCAGAACTGCTTGCAGCACCTGGGTCTCAGACAGTAGCACTGTCAGGAATAAATGGCCTCTTATGCAGGATTGTGCAGCACAAGGGGTTACACCAGGGGTTGGATCTCAGGTCTGTGCTTGCAAGATAAACACTTTAGGGTTTTTTTTTAGCCTTTGTTTCTCTTTTTTAAGTTTCTTTAAACTTTTCTTGAAGTTCAGAATTTCCTGCAAGAAAGTAGTGGTAAATTCAGTAAAATAAATAACTATGTTTTTTTTTTAAAACAAATAGAGGTATTTAGTATCTACATCAATTTCAAGCATATCTTTAAATTATAAGAAAGGAGTTATATTAGTTGGAGAATACCTGTCTGCTATTTTCCTTTCTAGATTATTTTATCTTTTTTATTCTTTTTTTGCTTTTTTGGGTCACACCCAGCGATGCTCAGGGGTTACTCCTGGCTCTTTGCTCAGGAATTACTCCTGGCCGTGCTTGGGGACTGTTGCATTGGATTCCTGAGTCTTCATCCATTCCCTGCCATTCCCTGCCAGCTTCGGAGGTAGAGGGAACTCGGTTCCGGCACTGTTGAGGACCCTGGCAGCGTTCCCGACAGGGGACCATATGGGATGCCGGAGATTGAACTGGGCGGCCACTCACAAGGCAAAGGCCCTACCTGCTGTGCTATCGCTCCAGCCCCTAGATTATTTTATCTTAATTGAAATTAGTAAAAATTGAAGTTAAACATTAAAAAGCTATTGTGAATAGTAATGAAAAGTTGGCTGCAAAGGGAAAGAGCTGTTACTTACGCTTTCTCTACAAAGCTTTCAGGAATAAGATTGATAGTTATCAGATAGTTACCAGAGTCCGATAGCATAAGCAGCATAAAGGAACATTTTAAATACTCTTACTAAATGGAAGGTGTGAGATGGAAAAAAAAGGGATTCGGGGCCTTTGGTGGTATGTGTAGTGCAGAAATATTGTATTTATAAAAAGAAATATAAATGTATTGCAATGTTACCGAAATAATACTGTTAATCAAATATGAATAATAAAATGGTCTTTGTTGGCATACAAAACACATTGGAATGAAAAGCTGATTATCATTCTATTTGTGATAATGGTGATATATCCTAAAATTTGCTCTGAAGGTTAAGAAGAAGTTGAAGGTGATTTTTTAGAGACTTCATCTAGTTGATAATAATTTATTTAAACTTGGTGACAATAACATAATGCTAGTCATATTCTGTGTGCATTTGTTTGGAATATTTTATAATCATGTTTTTAAAAGATGTGCTTTGAAGTCTTAGAAGGTTATGCTCTATGCTAGATGCTACACTTACATTAGGGGAGATTTAAACAAACCAAGGGGTATTTAGAAAATAAAGACCTGAATAGTGAGTCTGGAGATCTTGATACAAGAAAAAGTAGAAGGGATTAGGAAGGTTTAGGCAGCCAGATAGGGAAGGTTTAAGGATGAGAGGGGACAGATTTAGCAAGGGACCTCACAGATAACAAAAATAGTCAAGCAACAGTGCTATCTAAAAAAGAAATAAATTTGTTCCAATGATACCAGTGTTTAAGAAAAACCTCAGGACATATTTAGTAGCATTAGTATAAAAGTTGTTTATGAACAGAATTGTCCATATTTCTCCACACTTGTACAGAAACTTGTCATGAAGATCTGACCAGAGGTAACATGGAAGGGCAATGTGGTAGTGGGGTGAAGTAACGTTGTGCCTCAATATCATACACCTTAGCATTACAGTATCGATATTATCTAAATGCTAAAAAAGGGGCTTGTAATGGAAGGCTACTTAATTTTATTGTAATTGTGTTAAATTCCAGCAAGTTTGACTATATCAGAGTTTCCCCAATCCTAAAGAGGATTTTGACTACAGAAAAATTAAATATAATTAGCATCTTCCCTGATGGGGAGCTTGTTCAAAGCATTTGCCAGACTATTCATGTACACACAGTGCTGAGAACCTGGAAATGTGACATAGCCACCAGCAAGGTGCTAAGTGCCTAAGGACAAATGCCAAGATCTGAGAGGAAATGCTACTATAGTCAAATCAGATTATTCAAAGCGCTGTCAGATAATAAAGAATCAAACAGAAACTGGGGCAAAATCAGTTGAGTTATTGATCTGATAGATATGGATGGCATAGTCTATGTCCAAAGACTCCAGCTGTACCAGTCAGTGGGTTCTTCTTGTTCAGCTAATGATTAGTTAAGTAGATAACTCAAGCACATTTAAAGGACTAAGGATAGGGCAAAATTATTATTCTGGAAAGAGAGGCTGAACTTTAGTACCCATCACTAAGGATTGGTATGGCTTTGTAAGAGCAACCAACACAGGATTTTTATGGGATTCATAAGCATTAACCTCAGTTTGAAATCAAAGTCCTCCAATTACAACCCTCTGTATGACCTTGGGGAAATTACTTATATGAACTTTGATTACCTTTTCTGTAAAATAAAGATATTAATTTTTCATGCTTCATGTGTTAAATGTAAATAAATCTTTCCTCCAAGTGCCTGGCCTAAAGTAAATGCTCAATAAATGTACTCAAATTGGGATGGTCAGGAAAATAACATAATAATTGCCTCTATTTATTGCTCTATTCTCAATACCAGGTATATGTTAAGTGTTCCACCAACATTTATAAAAGAAATTGGCACTGAAAGGCAATCAGAGGGAACAGATGTGACCAAGAGATAGAAGATAAACAAACAGCAATAGTTGATGCTGTGTTGGACAAAGGGTATTATATAGGAAGCAACATAATGCAGAAAAAAGGAAGTGTGTTATTTTTTGTGGACAGGGTTCCCTACCAGTGGGTCTGACCCAAAACGTTTCAGAATGACCTTGACTCTAGTATTCTTCAATTAAATACAGGAGATGGCCACTTTCCAAGTCACAGAGCACACAACACTTTTTGCAGAGTTTTGTGTGGATTTGAGTAGTGTGTGTAGACTGTTGGGCAAAGTCAGAAGTAGGGGTGGATGGGGGTGGGTAGTTCATATTTATTCATATCACTCTTGGTGAAGTAATACACATTCAGCATGAAAGACCTGCCTTAGCACCAGAGCAGTAAACTGCCCAGTGGAGGCTTACAGTGAGGGAAAAGAAAATAAAGATTTATGCATAGGAATGCATACATTAGTATATAGTATGATAAATTCCAGAGACAAAGAGTCCAGCTTTTATATGTTTTTATCACATTCCTACTTGGGCAGGGAGGAGTCCTTTAAAAGAGCTAGACAAAACTAAGTAAAAACATTTTAAAATCATATATGTTATGAATAAAAGCCAGGAGGTAGCATAGAATAAAATTAAATTTTTAAAAGGATTTTTATTTATTTTAATATTTGTGTATTAAGATTTTTCAGAAAAACAACAAACCCCATATGATGACTGCTTATATATGTTCATATATATATACATATATGTGCTTATTAGTATATGAAACTGACACATAATTATGGGAACTTTGGAGGTCCCTGCAGTCAGCAAGCTGGAGGTCCAGGAAAGCTAACGGCATAAATGCATAAATTCTGTCTGAAAGTTGCCTAAGAGCTCTGAAAGTTGCCAGAAGAGCTGACTTTTCAATGTTATCTAAAGACCAAAATCCCAGTTTAAAGAGGAGAAACCTTTCGGTTCTAATCAAGCCTTCAAGTGATTTGTCGAGGTTCAGCCACAATAGATAGGGCGGTGGAAAGAACAGTATTCTTAGCCTACCCACCCAAATGCTGATAGCATTCAGAACCCCTTCATGGGCCCTGGGGATGACTTAATTCAGATGGGTCTGGAATGGGTGATTGAATACACCAGGTTCCCTGGGGAGCTGAAGTTGGGGCGCCCTCCCCCAACTCAATGCCCTCTGGCAAAACCTGGTGGGCCCCATCCAGAACTGCTACACCTGGGAAACAGCGAGAGGCACAGGGGCTGAGCCTCACGCTGAGGAGGGGTCCTGGAAGGGGGCAGGACCAGGCTCCCCCTGAGGCCTGAAAACCTCATACATCACAACCACAGTCACTTTCAAGGTCCGAACTTCACAGCTCGGCAGAGCCACACCCAGTTTCAAGCCCAGATATGCAGGACTGGGTGATCAAATCCACCAGGTTCCCTGGGGAGCTGAAGTTGGGGTGCCCTCCCCCAGCTCAATACTCTCTGACAAGGCCTGGTGGGCCCACCCAGAATTGCCACCTGCTGGCACCGTACATCTTAAAACCTAGTATATTCAATCTAACTAGTATACCATCACATTTTCTAGAAATGAACTGTGTGGGCACGAGGTGTGGTCTGGGGGACCACCTCGGTAATTTCCTATACAGTGGACTCAAATGGCACAATGGAGATTTTAGGATCTCCATTGACTTTGGTCTAACACCAGGTTCATCGAGTGCATTTAGGGGATTAGCTCCAACAACCAATGTAGAATGGATTGTTCAGTGTATGAATAGAAAAGCTCAAAGAGACGTTGAGATAAATGTGAAATAAGTGTTGTCAGTAGCTATAGTGATGGTGTGTCTGGGATTGTTAGTAGAAAACCACTGTGTTCTGGAAACCTAGAAAGTGAATCCAAGAACAGAAACTGACCAGACTCCCACACATCAACCTAGAAAAAAAAAGTGGCATGACCTTATCATTACTATTCCCTTATATGAGCTGTAAGTATCAACATAACTGATGCTGGCTAAGTGAGCAGGCATCAGGAGGGGGATGGAGGGTGGGAGGGAAATGCGGGTCTCTGGTGGTGGTGGGGGGCACACTGGTGGTGGGATTGGTGCTGAATGATGCATCTTTCCAGATACTGTATTGTGAAAAAGTTTGCACTTTGTAAATCACAGTGTTTAAAATAAATCATTAAAAAATTGGTGGTGGAAATGGAGCACTGGTGGAGGGATGGGTGCTGGAATACTGTATTACCAAGAACCAATTACGAACACCTTTGTAACTGTATGTTTCACAGTGGTATAATAAAAAAATTTAAAAAAAATACAGATGGGTCTGACTCGAAGGCAAGAGTGAGTGTTCAAGGTCAATCCTTGCTGCCACCTACATGTTTTGATCACAGTTCTGTGACTCTGCTGAATTCTGGTGCAACAACAAAATATGATCTCCAAGGGACTTCAGCCAGGACTGCACAAGCACCAAAACTAAAGATGTGCAAACACATGTGATCCCTGGTGAGCATGTGGCCACACACCAAGCCAACCCTGGTTAACACTACAATCAGAATGCACACAAGCTTTACAGCTATAAGTGTGGAAATCATGGAAGAGACTTGTGCAAGCACCTCAACAAAGTGTTTACATCCTCTAGAAAGCACTGAGACAACTGGTAAACATTGGGACTGAGTGTAAAGCACCATCAACAAGTATGTGACCACCGGCCATTGCAACAATGATAAAAAGAGAGGACAGGGAAATCTTTCAAAAATAGAAAACACGGACACATCTGATATAATATTTTACCAAATATTATATACACACTCTGTGATCTAGTCAATTTGATACATAAAATTAACCATCAAAATACACCAGGACTATAATAAATGCTTCAGCTCATTTAATCCTCCCAATAATAAATAATTGTAGAACTATGTTATAATTTCTATGTAACTTAGGATAATACAAGTTGCTGCAAAAGTGACTTAAAGACACTAGAAGTTAATTTCTCACTCATGCATCAACACAAAATAGGAATCTCAGCCTCAGGTAAGTCTTCCCTTCTTAGAGTTCCATCAACTTCTGTGTCTTCATTGTTAGTTTCTACCTCTCACCAACAGAAAGGGGAAAGAATGGAATGGCGTGAAGCAGAATCACATACACTTCTTAAAAGTACTGGCCCAGACATTGCGCATTATTATCACAAACATTCCCTATCCATGATGTAAGAGCGCCATGAAAATGTGGCCCCTTTTCAGGGGGCAAGCCATACTGTGAGAGAGTTTAGGTTTGTGGTCACCTTGTCCCATGCACAGGACATGTTTATTCCTCCCTAAGAAAATGAACATCAGAACCACCCTATTTCTGCAACTAGCTCAAATTCCATGATATTTTTGTGGTGCTTTTCTCTGTGAATCAGGTCCAAAGGTCTTTTTATTTTTTTAATGACAACCATACAGTTAGAAAGAAAATATGTAATGATAGAGCAGTGGCAAGAAATTCGATTAAAATTTTCATTTGGAAACAGAAAGAATGAGAAACAGAGCAGTCAGGGGAGAAGTGGTCATCTCTGCTAAAAGCCCAGCTTGTGGATTTGGGGGCTCCTTCCCAGCAGTGCGAGAGGGAGGGGCGTGTGATGCCTGGAGGAAACCAGAGCCATTCACCTGCAAGGTATGTGTTCTACCTCTGAATTGCATCTGTGGCCTCATCTTGTGGATATTTTGGTTTTGTAAACTATATTAGCTTGGCTAGTGACTTTAAGACTTTCTGGCAGTATTATATCAAAACATTCATTCAATCTCTAGATCAGAAAGCCTGAATCTGAAGAGAAAATGCTTCAATAAATATTACCAATAACATTTCACCTCTGCAATACAGTACAGGCTTTTCCAAGGCAGGAAAAAAATTTACCGCTGATTCTTTGGATTGGAAGATTCAAAAATATCAGTTTATAGCGTCTTAAATATCCCTGCCAATGCCAATATTCTTCATTCATTCATAGATACTACTTGATCTCCACTGTGCTCCTGAAATTTTGCAGGCAACATAAAGGCTGAGGTTAATAAAGCAATGTTCTGACTCTTAAGGAGCTTAGAATATAAAGAGAAAAATTGACAGGGTATCTGTACCTATCCTTAATATCTAAGAATAAAAACTGAGCTCAAAATGACAGAATTAAGTAAGAGCCAGAATATTCCCCATGTGAAAGCACCAAGCATCTTCACCCTGCTGCACTTAGGTGTTAAGTATATTTCATTATTTGGGACTTTCCTCTGGAGTACAGTGTTGTTTTCAGATTTTGGGGGTGTGGGGGCAGTGATGGTGGACCACCTGGCGGTGCTCAGGGTGTAGTCCTGGCTTGCTCAGGGATCACTCATGGCAGGGCTCAGCTTCCATGTGTGGTGCCGAGAATCAAAGCTTGGTTGGCCTCACGTTAGACAAGTGCCCCACCTGCTTTCCTATCTCCCCCAACCCAGTCTTTACCTCTTGACTCCTCTTCTTAGTTTATAGTCTCTACTTTTGGATATTTTCTTTGACCATAGTTATTTTCCATGATTATATCACCTCCAACTTCATTCTCTTATTGGGGTTTCTCTCCAGCTGTGCTTAGCCTGCTTATGTGGTTATTCCTACTACACATTGCCTCAGAGTCTACGTGAGGCCAAGGAACAGACTCAGAGCCTTGTTCATATAAGGCGTTTGCACTACCACTTCCTTTGATCTGTCTTGTTGGCCCCTGATCTTGCTTTTGTTTTTTCCCCTATTTTTAATTGTGTAGCAATTGATTTTTTAATCTATAAAGCATATGGACACACCGAATACAGCTCATTTCATTGATCGTTTCCCCCTTGTATGCTCCAGATTAGTTTTGGTACATTTCACTTCAGACATATGGTGGAATCTGTTCCATGGAATCCTAAATGTTGGAAAAATCTTTCTTATGCTTTTATCCTACTATTAAATTTAGAAATTTGAACATTGTTTGGTTTATTGAAATAGGTGTTTTGTTTCTTTTTTTTTCAGGCCATACCTGGTGATTCTTAGGGCCTACTTATAACTTTGTGCTTGGGTGGTCAATCACTCTCAGAAGTGAGGGGATAGAACGCATGAAGTGCAGGGGATAGAACCCAGGCCTCCTGTATATAAAACACGTACTCAACCCATTGAATTATCTCTCCTTATAACTATTTTAAAATTAATTAATGGCAGCTTGAAATCCTAATGTTTGTACTTGAGATTTTGATGTAAATAAGAAGCATTGACTTTACGATTTCTAAGTCATTAAAATGAATAAAGTAATGGGGAAATTGAGTCACAACACAGAATATGATGGAGTATAGACACGAATTAAAAAGGGAAAATTTAGGGCAGCAGCAATAATAGCAGTTATTATTGCAGGCAGTTGTTTTGCCTTGCTTTGCATGCAACTGACCCAAGGTTTGATCCCCAGTATCTCATATGGTCCCCGGAGCACTTCCAGGAATAATCACTGAGCATTGCTGGGTGTGTCGAAAGAAAGAAAGAAAGAAAGAAAGAAAGAAAGAAAGAAAGAAAGAAAGAAAGAAAGAAAGAAAGAAAGAAAGAAAGAAAGAAAGAAAGAAAGAAAGAAAGAAAGAAAGAAAGAAAGAAAGAAAGAAAGAAAGAAAGAAAGAAAGAAAGAAAGAGAGAGAGAGAGAGAGAGAGAAAGAAATAGAGAAAGAGAGAGGAAGAGAGAAAGAGAAAAAGTTGAAGCTGTAGCATCTAGTATCAGGTTGATTTTATAACTGGGCGTATTGTTCAGATATTAAGTAGGAAAAATTCATGAACAAAAATATGGTGTTTGCTATTTTAATAATCAGAATAAGTATATTACAAAGATTTTAATGTTACAATGTTAAGCTTATTTAAATATATTATAGACTTGGGACTTCATGAATATTGTTTTACATCATGATTCAGTGGAAGAGTTTCAGTTATATGGAAGATTATTTATCCTAAACTAAGAAACAAAATATCACATAGTGGAACACACATTATTTTGCATTAATATATTTAAGTCAAAAAATAAAATTGATTACATATAGATCCTGACCTGAGATAGATCACATATATTAAAGTCTACATTAGCAATGTAGTTCCAGGAAAACAATATCATGTATTATATTAAATTAGTGCTGATAATTTGAATTTTAATGGTTTTGTGACTACTGTGTAAACTTGTTTTTTGTTTTTTAGCTGGATAGGAGCTATAGACACGTATTTCTTTATAGTCAAGTAAAATATGTGCATATTTATTTTATATTATACTAAATAATGTAAGAAACTTCTGGAGGGGAGTTCAATTAAAGTACCTTTCTTTAAATTGAAAATACACATTATTCAAGTTATAGAAATATTGCAATAGAAAATCCAACACTATCAGGAGCTTAAAATTCCAGTCTAAATCAGCAAAGGCAGTTTGCTTACCTCAAAGATAGTTGAGGTAAAATGAGTAAATAAAAGCTCACAACTAAATGAACTTTTCAATAATGTGGAAGGGTGCATCTTCACCTCTGTTCCCTGCATTTCCATTTGCAATAGTTAAGGTCTGGGAACAAGTACCCAACAAAAGGGGATATGTAGAGACTATATGGTATATATACAGATGAATTTTTACTCAGCTATAAGAAAGATTAAACCTTCCCATTTTTAACAACACAGATAAAACCAGAGAGGGCACAGCAAGAGAAATTAATAATAAGAATAAAGAGAAATACTGGATGGTCTCACTCATATGTGAGTTATACATTATAAAACAAGAGGGACCAGAGAGATAGTACAGCAAGTAGGGCACTTTCCTTGCATGTGGCAAACCAGAGTTCAATCCCTGGCACCACATATGGCAGTAAGCATTGTCCAGGAATAATATCTGAGCACAGAGACAGCAGTAAGCCCTGAGCACTGTTAGGCGTGCTCCAAAAGACAAAAGAAGAAAGTCAAATCAAAATCACTTAGAGCAGGGAGAGGGGGACACTGGTTCCATCCCTGGTCAGTTTCATCACCCTTCTAGGACCAGCAGACACGTGGCCCCACTGGCCAGGTTTAGAGGGGGATTGAGGTCCCTCCCCTCACCCCCCGACCTCCACTGACCCAGTGAGCATGACTATGAGCTCCGCAGCTGCTGTTTTCCACTCAGCATGCACCAGGACTGATCAGTAACGCAGAGAGTAGGACCAGACACACAGCTGCTCCAGCTCCTACCTGCCAATTGGCCAGGTTAGCTTAACAACCCAGTTTAGGGTCAGGTGCATGTTCCTTTCCAGGACCTTTCCCATATATGTGTTGCCATGATCAATGTGGATGCAGCCAGTGGGGAGAGCTGGGATGGGAATGGGAAATGGGAGGGTGACTGTGGACTTTGGTGGCAATAGGAACACACCAGTGGTGGGATTGGTGTTGGACAATAAATACTTGTGACAATAGTAATTTGAGGAAATTTGTAAATCACAGTGTTTTAATAAAGGAGGAAAAAAAATAAAAGGTTTTTGCATATAAAAAAAATAGTGACTCTTAGATTCAGACCTTGGAATGGAGGTGAGAAAGAGGGATCAAAGGGTGAGTGAAGGGGTTCCAGCATACTGTGGTAGAGGGTTCTTGGCTGTTGTGTGGTGGCACAGAATGTTAACATGATTTTGAAGAGCATTGGGTTCTGAGCTGCTAACCTTAGGGTCCAGCATTTTCCCATCACAAGATAGATCCTAAAGGCAGATATGGTTACATCCAAATCTTCTGTGCATATCCGAGCTAAGGTGAGGCAGAATATGCCTCGTCTTCTAATGTCTGATCACAGGGATATGTAAATCAATGATTGTTATCTTGCAAATGTTACCTTGCAAATGCTAAATCTGTGATTGTCATTTGTTGTGAAGATTGTTATCTGTTACAATGGCCCAGGAGCTTGCAAATGCCCTGTGATTTGTGCTTGTACCCTCCTCCACCCAAATATTGTATTAAATGCTTAAACTATGTCCAGTAAATGGAGTGCTGCTATCCAGAGCTCCCTGCTGTTTTGGTGTCATTCTTTCTTTCTTTCCTTTCTCAGCAGCAGCTGCAAGGCAGTTTCTCTCAAGTCCATCCCTCTCCTTTTTCCACAGGGATGAAGTCCGGCAAGATCTAGGTCTTCCTCATTTGTGCCTGGGGCTGCTGGCCAGGGCCCCCAGCAGAAGAGATGAGAAATTATACCCCTAAAATATGCCATGTTGGACACTCCCTGAGGGTGTGGCTGGGGTGGGAGCGTGGCAAAAGTGGCAGAGTGGCAGGTCTCAGGCAGGCAGGCCCTGGAGTCGTCGCAGCCATGTGTTAGGGAAAGAAACCGAAATTATAACTCCCAGAATTCCAAGCTGCATAGGAAATAAACGGGACACTTTGAACCTGCACACCAGGACACCTCCTCTTCAGGTACCCTCCCTGGGGCGTGGTTGGCCGCATATTAAAACAAAAAGCAAGAAATTCAATACCAAGAGGAGGTAATATTCTCTAAGAGGGAAGAGGAGAACACTATCTACCAAGCATCTCCAGAGTCCTACCTGACAGGAAAAAAAGTGACATAGAAGGATCCACCCCAACTACCACAGCACCACGGGAAACAACACAGATCCTCAGCTTGAAGAGCTGTTGAAGAAAACACTCTGAAGGCTCAAAAAAAAAAAATACATTATCTCTCTGACAAAGAATTCAGAGAAGAAATGGTGAGGATTTTTAACAAACTCAATAACAAAATGGACCGGATGTCCAATAAAACATGTAGTGTCATTAGCAAAAATAAAAATCCTGTATTTCACCACTGACCAAGCAAATGGAAGCAAACATAAACAAATGGGATTACATAAAATTGAAAAGCTTTTGCACTTCAAAAGAAACGGTGACCAAGATACAAAGACAATCCAGAGTGGGAAAGGATATTCACCCAATACCCATCTAACAAGGAATTAATATCCAGGATATATCAGGCACTGGTAGCACTTCATAAGAAAAAAACAGCCAACCCCATCAAAAAATGGGGAGAAGAAATGAACAGAAGCTTCCAAAAAAGAAGAAATTCGAATGACCAAAAGGCGTATAAAAAAGTGTTCTTTATCATTAATCATCAGGGAGATGCAAATCAAAACAACAATGAGGTACCATCTCACACCACAGAGACTGGCATACATCCAAAACAGCAAGAACAACCGGTGCTGGTGTGGATGGGCGGGGAAAAAAAGGGCTCTCATTCACTGTTGGTGGGAGTTCCGATTGGTCCAGTCCTTTTGGAAAACAATATGGGCATTCCTCCAAAAACTAGATACTGAGCTCCCATTTGATCCAGCAATAGCACTCCTGGGAATATACCCGAGAGATCAAAAAAAAAAAACACACATAGCAGAAACACTATCTGTACTTCTTTATTCATTGCTACACTATTCAAAATAGCTAGAATCTGGAAACAACCTAAGTGCCCAAGAACAGAGGACTGGCTAAAGAAACTGTGGTATATCTACACAATGGAATACTATGCAGCTGTCAAAAAAGACAAAATTGTGAAATTTAACTGCAAATGGATGGACACGGAGACTATCATGCTGAATGAAATTAGTCAGAAGGAAAAAGACAGATATAGAATGACTGCATTCATTAATGGGATATAAATATATACCAGTGTTTTACTGAGTGTGGACAATGGTAATGCCAGACTAGAACTCACCTTTGAACATACACAAAGAGACTTACATGATAAACCCTAAATGTCTGCAGGGCTAGCCACAATGTGTTAAAGAAGGGGGAGAGAGATGCAGAGATACACAGAGAGAGAGAGAGAGAAAGAGAGAGAGAGAGAGGAAAAGGGGGTACCTGCTAAATGAGGCAGCCTGGGGTGGGTAGGAGGGGGTGGGGTACATTGGTGGTGGAAATGGGGCACTGGTGAAGGGATAGGTGCTGGAATACTGTATTACCAAGAACCAATTATGAACACCTTTGTAACTGCTTGATTCACTGAGGTATAATAAAAATATTTTAAAAAATAAATAAAATTAAGTTGTGTAATTTACAGCTACAAAAAGTATCCTGTATTTGATAAAGTTAGTAACTAATTCCCCAAGGTAAAGTGTGTTTTAGTCATATTAAATAATACTACATTTAAAGGAACATTCATCTGTTGATTTTTTTTTTAAAAGATTAAAACTGTTCTAAAAATGTTGGAGAAAACCCATGGAAATATATTTAAATCTTTGGGGCGGGAGCAATAGCCCAGCGGTAGGGCATTTGCCTTGCACATGGCTGGCCTGTGCCGGCCGGGTTCGATTCCCGGCATCCCATATGGTCCCCTGAGCACCGCCAGGAGTAATACCTGAGTGCAGAGCCAGGAGTAACCCCTGAGCATTGCCGGGTGTGACCCAAAAAAGCAAAAAAAAAAAAAAAAAAAAAAAAAAAGAAAGAAAGAAAGAAAGAAAAGAAAAAGAAATATATTTAAATCTTTTACTAGACAAAATTTTATCTTAAAAAAGTTTCCAGTTTATTGCATTTCCAATCTCTGAACACTTAATTGTGGTCCTCAGCTGGCCACTAGAATCTCTGGACATCTCTCTCCAATATCCTGGCACTGAGGCCATTCAATAAGTTCAGAATTTTGCACCTCAACTGTATGCCTCAATCACAAATGAGGTTGGAGACCAATTATCTAGAGGTAAGAGATTCTTTCTTAATAATTACGAATAATAATAGTTCAGTTAATAAAAGAGCAAAATAGATTAAAAAGGATCATTAAAGAATGGTGCGCACTACCATTGTTTTTCTCACAGTACAAATGATTGTTTATTAATTCACCAAGATTTGGATGTAAAATCACAAGAGTCTGGGCCTACAACTTGGTCTATAAATTACATCCAATTTCAAGTTGTTTTGTTGTTGTTTGGGCTGGTCACACATAGTGGTAGTTATGAGTTGTTTCTGGCCATGTACTTATGATCGCTTCCAGTGATGCTTTGGAATTATGGAGTATATCTCCTGCATGCTAAGTCTTTTCCAGCCTATTGCACTTAACTTCAACTTTTTAAGGTAGATCAAAAATATTAAAACACCATCAACATGAATGGGGAATCATGTCACATTTCTTTACCCATTTTTAAAAAATATTGATTTTAACAGGACTGTTCAGACCTAGGCTTTGTTAATAATTTCCAAATCATTTAATTACTTCCTTAGAAATGACTCATTTTGTATCTATGCTTACTATTGTATAAGTATTTAAATACATAGTTGAGATAAGTATTTAAATCTAAGTATTTAAATACATAGATTGAAGGGTTTAGGGAACTAGCCCAAACGACTCTAGGCAAGCAAAAGTGCAACTGCTCTGAGCAGTACAAGGTCATATTGAAGTATAGAATCCTTAATCAGCAACATCATGAGCATGGATTAGCATGCCTTACAGATGGAATGGAGACCAACATATATTCGGATAGATTGGCTTATTGGAAGCTTAAAAAGAATTATTACACAGCACAATTAGAAGAAAAAATATTTATGCAGACAAAAACCAAACCAAAAGGTCAAAATAAATAACTGCATAGAACTTAGTAGAGGTTGTTGGTTTGCTTCTCTTCAATTTCTATTTCAGTGAATGCATGTAACTTAAATAGCAAAGAAACACTGGTTTTATATATTTATACATATATGGATACACACACACACATATATATACATATGTATGTACCCCAAAAAATATGTTTCTCCAAATATATGTATTTATATGTATATACATATGTGTATGTATATACAAAATATATCTATATACATATGTGACATATATGTATATAAATTACATGTATATACGCATATATGTATTCAAAATATATGCATAAATATACATATGTACATATATGAGATGTACATACAGCTGAGCCACATGGCCCCACGTGGAAGCAACCCTTGGAGCTGACCTCCCCGTAATGGGCTCAGGTAGCCCCTGGCCTAGTCCAACATTGCTCCAAGGGTTCGCTACACGTGCGGGGAGGGCCACACTGGCAGACTTGGAGGGGGATTGGGGCTCCTCCACCTCCATGCCAGCTACCCCGGGAAAGAGACTCACTCCAGACCCATAGCTCTGTCAGCAACCCCAGAAGAGATCAGACCCATCCACTCTAGACCCACAGCTGCACTCTGTGGCACGACAGTCTTAGATAGTACTAGATTTTAGGATCAGCTCCTTCCCAGGATCTTTCACATTTATACACTGTATACAGTTCTGCATGCACTTGATCTTAGCCAAAAGGCCGAGTGTATAGTGTGTATATTAACATATGTATAATTTGTTTTTATGTATGTTGTTGGATGACAGGGTTAGTTTGAGAGCTTTGCTGTTTTATCCACTCACATCTTTATCTACTTACATGTTCTTAAACCAGGGTTCATTCTAATGAGATCTCTCTTCTATGTAAACACTGATAGAGGGTGTGGCAGTTACAGAAGTCACCTTGATTCTGAATAACTTCTGACTTATTTTACGTCTACTAAGACTTCTATGTTTTCTAGATTGGGCACAGCTCCTCTTTATACCCACTGAACCCAGTGTGGGACAGTTAGAATTTACCAGGAGATTACCACCGTGGCTACGTTGAGACTACAGGAAGATTATAGGAAGGATCATACTAGTTGGCTCTCAGGCAGGCAGAGTGTAACCCTTTCAGTATACAGAGAACAAGATACTCAGAATCATCCTGGTGCATATAATAAATAAGAAGGACCTTGTGGGTACATCTACATTACATGAAGCCCATGAAATTAAGATATACTGCTTTATACCAGCACCCTCTCTCTCCAGTGTTTTACATAAGAGATAATCTCAGAGGAAGAGATTAGTCGTTGGGGTGACCTTTGTTTGTACCTATATTAGGGTGTGGCACCACCCTTCTACAAGCTGTTTAGGGTTCTTTGTTGACAGGACACTCCCTGTCACAGATAGGATTACTTTGGTGTGCATAAGGGGACTGACTTGAGGCCCCTGGGCCCTTTTTCCTGGTCCTTCTTCAGGGTAGGACTCCTCTTGGGTGAGATCCTCTCTCTTTAGTGGAAGACTTGGGCTTTCGTGTATGGTCTAAGTTCTGACCAGAGCTAGAGTTCTTTCATTATATTGAATTCGGTGGTAGAACTTTTTGTATTATTAAAAGCCTTTTTTGGAACTGTGCCAGACTTGTGAGTTTTCATCCTTTCCCCGGTGGCCTCGGAGGTAGAAGAGAACTTCTGTCCTGGTACTGTTGGGGACCCCAGCAGCATCCCTGACAGCCCCGACAGTATGTGTAGTGTTTGCAATGTGTGTATGATGTGTGCATGTAACATGTACCTGTCATATATGTATATAAATATGTACAGTGTGTATATGATGTGTATATAATATGTGCATAATGTGTGTATCCATGTAGAATGGAGAGATCATGGTGGTGAATCTGTAATACAGTTCATGAAGGATCTTGTTGTATTGGGTTTGAACGCCCTGTTTGGCTGGGCTTCAATGACTACTTTGGTCTCAACAGAATCAAAGGCTTTCTTTAAATCAATGAATGTTAGTCAGAGTGGCATCTTGTACTCCCTACAAACCTCAATGAGCTTGAGGTAGTCATGTGGATATGGTCGATTGTGCTGAATCCTTTTCGAAGCCAGCTTACTCGCATGGTAGTCCTTCATCTAATGTTCTTCCAATCTCGTTCAGGATGACTCGGGTGAACAGCTTGTAGAAGACGGACAACAGGCAGATTGGGCGATAGTTGCCAACATCTTGGATGTGTCCCTTCTTGAACAGTAAAACTGTCCTGCTGGTTTTCCAATGGGAGGCGCCTTACATTCAGACAGGTAGCGTGTGAAGAGCCGAGCCAGTGTTTTGATGAGCACTGACTGCAGATTCTTCAGGTGTTCAGGCCTGACTTTGTCTGGGCCAGGTGCTGTTCTCTTCTTTACTGACGTAATAGCATGTCGGCAGAAGAGCTGATCACAAGCCTGGCTCATGTGGCTGCTTTGCAGCAGTGCAGTTCATCAATAAATATATGAGATTAGAGGCTACTACAAGAGTATCCCACCTGCATGACAGAGCCTGGCAAGTTATGTGTGTCATATTTGATATGCCAAATACCAGTAACAATTATAGATCTCATTCCCATGACCTGATGGAATGGTTTGAGGCTCTTTATGTTCCTGGAGCGAGCAGATGCCCTTGGTCTACACTAGCTTGTGAAGGACGTATGGAGATGTTACTGGTGCCTGCTCGAGCAAATTGATGATCAACAGGAAGACAAGTGACAAGTGAAGTGATACAGTTCTAGGACTTAGGAGGGCAGCCATTTTTGTCTTATAGTTGGTGAAGGACAGACGGGCTTTGTGAATGCTTTTCCCGGCTTCTGCTGTATCCTCTATCACTTCTGCTCTTCTCTCCTTGAGGTCTTCCTTCATCGCTTCTCTGCACTGCTCTGCAAGTTTAGATGTTAGCATCTGGTCACCTGAGGCTTGAGCCTTACCACGTTGGTGAATGAGCTTGAGAGTCATAGGTCCTGATGGACCTATCACATCTTCCAGAAAGGAAACGGAGATTATCCATGACTTCTACTCAGATCTCTTTGATAGCCACATCCACCTACCCATACCAAATTCCGCAGGATGGATATGTCATTCCCAAGGTTCTCCCTTCTGAAATCCAACATGCCATTTCGTCAGTTAATAAAGGAAGAGCATCGGGCCCAGACAAGATCAAACCCGAACACCTGAAGAATCTGCCGTCAGTACTCATCAATACATTGGCTCAACTCTTCACATGCTATCTGACTGAAAGTAAGTTGCCCTCCAAATGGAAAACCAGCAGGACAGTTCTACTGTTCAAGAAGGGGAGTTTTGGCAACTATCGCCCAATCTGCCTGTTGTCTGTCATCTACAAACTGCTCATGCGAGTTATCCTGAACAGGATTAGAAGAACATTAGATGAAGAACAACCATGTGAGCAAGCTGGCTTCCGAAAGAATTCAGCACAATCGACCATATCTACATGATAACCAAACACATTGAGGTCTATAGAGAATTCAAGATGCCGCTCTGTCTCAAGTTCATTGATTTAAAGAAAGCCTTTGATTCTGGGGAGATTGAAGCACTCATGGAAGCCCTAGCCAAACGGGGTGTTCAAACCCAATACATAAACATCCTTCATGAACTATATTATGGTTTTACACCAGGATCTCACCATTCTAGGGAAGTGATCATTGATGTCGAAAGAGGGGTTCGTCAGGGTTATACCATTTCACCAAAACTCTTCAGCGCCACTCTAGAGAACATCATGCGACAATTAAAATGGGAAGGAATGGGACTGAAGATAGACGGCTGGCAACTGCACCACCTATGCTTTGTAGATGACATCGTTCTAATAACACCAAACATCAGCCAAGCAGCACAAATGCTGACTGACTTTGACCGAGAATGTGGAAAGATAGGTCTTCAGCTGAATCCCAACAAAACTATGTTCATGAAAAATGAACTAGTTCCAGATACCCCATTCACTCTCAATGGAACAAACATCTCTGAATGCAACAGCTATGTGTACCTAGGTCAAGAAGTCAACATGATGAACAACCTAAACCTGAGCTGCGCAGAAGGAAAAGAGTGGCATGTACTACCTTCACAAACATGGAAACAATAGCCAAAAGAACAAAAAACCTCCGGCTCCTGGCACATCTTTTTGACTCCACCGTTCTCCCTGCATTAACATATGCCTCAGAGACCTGGGCACTAGGAAAGCAGGAAAAGAATGCTATTCGGGTCTCCCAAAGAGGAATCAAAAGAGCCATGCTTGAATATCATGCCTCACTCAAGAGAGAGAAGCATTCCGGAGTTCGGACCTCCGTTGCTATTCTAAAATCAAGGATGCTGTCTCATCTGCCAGAACATCAAAATTAAGATGAGCTGGTCATATAATGTGATCTGGAGACGACCATTGGACTAGAGCCATCACCAATTGGATCCCACGGGATGTCAAAAGATCACATGGCCGCCACCTACAAGATGGTCAGACTTCCTTATCAAGACCCTAAATGAACAATTCAAGGCTCTTAATATCCCCGAATCAACCAAATGCCATTGGGCTACACTGTAGCCCAATGGCATCACTGGCATGTGATAGGGTCAAATGGAAACATTACTGGTGCCCGCTCGAGCAAATCGGGATATCAAGTGATCAGTGATCAAGTGATACAGTTCTAGTCAGGTTCTAGCTGATACCCATAATCCCAGTAAGCCTAGCAAGAAGCCAGAGCGTCCCACACATCATGAGGTCAGTCATTCTTAATTTCCAGACTCCACAGTTCCTCAGAGCTCCACCCAAGAGAAAACCTGATCTTTTCCCTTTAGGTTTCATCAGTAAATGCTTGAGATGAGAGCCTTCTACTGAAAGTATACCACCGATCACGGCAGAACCTGACAAGCTACCCATGTTTTATTTGATATGCCAAAAAACAGTAAAAATTATGGACCTCATTCCCATTACCTGAAGGAATGGTTTGAGGCTCTTCCTGTCCCTGGAGCAAGCAGATGCCCTTGAGCTACATTTGTTTGCAGCAGGATGTATGGAGATGTTACTGGTGCCCACTCAAGCAAATTGATGAACAACAGGAGACAAGTGAAGTGATGCAAGTGATAAGATATACATATTTTGCATACATATATCTCCCAAAATAGATTAAAGACCTGCATTTATAACAGAATTCATAAAACATGTTATAGAAAATTGGAAAATATAAGCAAACTCTCCAGGATCTGGATCACATAACAAAAGCAAAAATAAACAAATGGGATTACGATACTACATTTAATTATATGTCAAGGAAAGTAGGACTAAAAAAGACAACTATATGTTTATCTTTTCTTCCAGATACAGAATGACTGCATTTATTTGCATAACATAAATATATATGTGCATATTATGATACCACAGTAACAATAATGGACCTCGTTCCCAATGAATGGAGATGTTACTGGCGCCTGCTCAAGCCAAATCGATGATCAACAGGAAGACAAGTGATACAAGTAATTATGATACCAATATCCAAGGTCAAGTGAAAAATGTATCAGGAGGTCTTGTCAAAGGTGGAAATTATCATAAACGTGTGGGAGTCAGAGGCTAGATAAGACAGAAAATGGAACAGTGTGTCCAACAATTGTCGAGGGTACTAATGCCAACCTAGAACTGAGCATTAAATAGAAGCAAAAAGATACACATGACAACCCTTTAATGTATGTTCTGTAATCCATAGTCTGGAAGGGAAGGAAAGAGAAAGAGAGAAAGGGAAAGGAAATAAAAGAACCTGCCATGGAGGAGGGGCTGGGGAGGGAGGGAGGGCAGGGGACATTGGTCGTGGGAGATGGGTACTGGTGACGGGATGGGTGTTGGAACACTGTATGACCAAAACCGAAATATGAACTTTTTAATTGTATATCTTTGTAATTTGTAAAAAATAAAAATTTATTTTTTTATTTTTTTAATTTTTTATTTTAACTTTAATTTTTTATTTTTACAATTACAAAGATATACAATTAAAAAGTTCATATTTGGGTTTTGGTCATACAGTGTTCCAGCACCCATCCCGCCACCAGTGCCCATCTCCCACCACCAACGTCCCCGGTCTCCCTCCCCCTCCCCAGCCCTCCTCCATGGCAGGTTCTTTATTTCTTTCCCTTTCTCTCTCTTTCTCTTTTCCTTTCCCTCCAGGCTATGGATTACAGAACATACATTAAAAGGGTTGTCATGTGTATCTTTTTTACCTCTATTTAATGCTCAGTTCTAGGTTGGCATTAGTACCCTCGACAATTGTTAGCACGCTGTTCCATTTTCTGTCTTACCTAGCCTCTGACTCCCACACGTTTGTGATAATTTCCACCTTTGACAAGACCTCCTGATATATGTTTCACTTGGACCTTGGATATTGGTATCATAATATGTACATATATATTTATGTTATGCAGATAAATGCAGTCATTCTGTATCTGTCTCTCTCCTTCTGGCTAATTTCGCTCAACATAATCTTCTCCATGTCCATCCATTTGTAGGCAAATTTTATAACTTCATTTTTCCTAACAGCTGCATAGTATTCCATTGTGTAGATGTACCAAAGCTTCTTTATCCAGTCATCGGTTTTCGGGCACTCTGGTTGCTTCCAGATTCTGGCTATTGTGAATAATGCTGCTATGAACATAAAAGTAGGGATGGTGTTTCCGCTGCGTATTTTTTGGCTTCCCAGAGTAGATTCCCAGGAGTGGTATGGCTGGGTCAAATGGGAGTTCAATTTCTAGTCTTTTGAGGAATGTCCATATTGTTTTCCAAAAAGGCTGTACCAGCCGGCATTCCCACCAACAATGGATGAGTGTCCCCTTTTCCCCACATCCACGCCAGCACTTGTTGTTCTTGCTCTTTTGAATATGTGCCAGTCTCTGTGGTGTAAAGTGGTATCTCATTGTTGTTTTGATTTGCATCTCTCTGATGATTAGTGATGATGAGCATTTTTTTCATATGTTTTTTTGGCCATTCGAATTTCTTCCCTTGCTGAAGTTTCTGTTCATTTCTTCTCCCCATTTTTTGATGGGGGTTGTTTGTTTTCTTCTTGTAAAGTTCTACCAGTGCCTGATATATCCTGGATATTAACCCCTTATCAGATGGGTATTGGGTGAATATTCTTTCCCATTCTGTGGACTGCTTTTGTATCTTAGTCACTGTTTCTTTTGGAGGTGCAGAAGCTTTTTAGTTTCAGGTAGTCCCATATGTTTATCTTTTCTTCTAGTTGCTTTGTTAGTGATGTTTCACCTTTGAAGATGCCTTTAGCTTCAATGTCGTGGAGGGTTTTTTCCTATATTTTCTTCAATGTACTTTTATGGATTCAAGTCTGATATTGAGATCTTTAATCCATTTTGATCTGATTTTTGTGCATGGTGTTAGACACAGGTCCAAATTCATTTTTTTACATGTTGCTGCCCAGTTTTCCCAGCACCACTTGTTGAAGAGGCTTTCCTTACTCCATTTTAGACTCGTTGCACCTTTATCAAAGATTAAATGATCATGTGTTTGAGGTTGGTTGGTGTCAGAATACTCAATTCTATTCCATAGGTCCACAGGTCTGTTTTTATTCCAATACCATGCTGTTTTAATTACTACTGCCTTGTAGTACAGTTTGAAGTTGGGAAAGGTGATGCCTCCCATCTTCTTTTTCCCGAGGATTGCTTTAGCTATCCTTGGGGGTTTATTGTTCCACACAAATTTTAGGAGTGTTTGGTCAATTTCTTTGAAGAATGTCATGGGTATCCTTATAGGGACTGCATTGAATCTGTACAGAGCTCTAGGGAGTATTACCATTTTGACAATGTTGATTCTCCCCATCCATGAGCAGGGAATATGTTTCCATTTCCTTGTGTCCTCTTTTATCTCTTGGAGCAATGTCTTGTAGTTTTCTTTGTACAGGTCCTTTACACACTTGGGTAGGTTGATTCCTAGGTATTTGATTTTCTGTGGCACAATTGTGAATGGAATTGTTTCCTTAATATCCCTTTCTTCTCTTTCGTTATTTGTATATAGGAAAGCCACCCGACTTTTGGGTGTTGATTTTGTATCCTGCCACTCTACTATATGCATCTATTGTTCCTAGGAGTTTTTTGGTAGAGAGTTTAGGGTTCTCTAGGTATAATATCATGTCATCTGCAAATAATGATAGCTTGACTTCTTCCTTGCCTATCTGGATGCCCTTGATGTCCTTTTCTTCTCTGATTGCTATGGCAAGTACTTCCAGTACTATATTGAATAAAAAGAGGTGAGAGTGGGCAACCTTGTCTTGTCCCTGATCTCAGGGGGAAGGCTTTCAACTTTTCCCCATTTAGAATGATGCTCGCTGTGGGCTTTTGGTAGATGGCTGTAACTATCTTGAGGAAAGTCCCTTCAATTCCCATTTTCTGGAGGGTTTTAATCATGAACGGGTGCTGGATCTTGTCAAATGCTTTCTCTGCATCTATTTATAGGATCATATGGTTTTTGTTTTTTCTCTTATTGATATGATGTATTATGTTGATTGACTTGCGAATGTTGAACCATCCTTGCATTTCTGGGATGAATCCTACTTGGTCATGATGTATAATCTTCTTGATGATTCTTGGGATTCTGTTTGCTAGTATTTTGTTGAAGATCTTAGCATCCGTGTTCATCAGGGATATTGGTCTATAGTTTTCTTTCTTTGTGTTGTCTCTCCCTGCTTTGGGTATCAGGGTGATATGTGCCTCGTAGAAGCTGTTTGGGAGTGTTTCTGTTTCTTCTATTTCCTGGAAGAGCTTGAAAAGGATTGGCAGTAGGTCCTCCTTAAAGGTTTGGTAGAGTTCACTAGGGAATCTGTCTGGACCTGGGCTTTTGTGTTTGTGAAGTCTTTTAATTACTGTTTCTATTTCCTCAATGGTGATAGGCTTATTCAGGTATTGGAGGTCTTCTTGTTTCAGTCGTGGGAGGTTATAGGACTTCAGGAATTGATCCATTTCTTCTAGATTCTTATGTTTCACGGCATACAGGCTCTCAAAGTAATCTCTGATGATCTTTTGGATTTCTGTGGTTTCTGTTGTGATGTCACCCTTTTTATTTCTCATTCTGTTTATTTGGGTTCTCTCTTTCACTGTCCTTACAAGTCTTGCCAATGGTTTGTCAATCTTGTTTATTTTTTCAAAAAACCAGCTCTTGGTTTCATTAATCTTTTGATTGTTTTTTTTTTGGTTTCCAACTCATTGATTTCCTCTCTAAGTTTTATTAAAAAATAAAAAAGTTTAAAAAAGTAAACTAAATGGGAGAGAGTATTTGCATTAGCACATTGAATAAAGGATTAATCAATATATAAAGCATTCACAGAACTCAGTAACAGAGAAACCAATGGTCCCATCAAAAAAATGAGTATAGGAGTTGAGAGTCACTTCTATAAAAAGGACATCCAGATGGACAATAAGCATATAAAAAGGTGCTCACTATTACTATCACTGAAATACAAATCAAAACAACAGACTGGCATCACTTGGCCCAGTGAGAATAGCATATAAGAGTAGAAAGAATCAGTGTTGGAAGGAGCTCGGTAATAAAAGTAACTTTTATTTACTCTTCATGGGAATGTTTTCTGGTTCAGTCTCTACAGGAAACAGTATGGAGATTTCTCAAGAAACTATGAATAGAATTCCCCTGTGAGGGGCCGGGTGATAGTCCAGTGGGTAGGACATTTGCCTTGCATGCAGCCGACCTGGGTTTGGTCCCCGGCATCCCATATGGTCCTCAAGCACCGCCAGGAGTAGTTCCTGGAACCAAAAAAGAAAAAAAGAATTCCCCTGTTATCCAGTGTTTTCACTACTTGGCATATCTAACCCTGAAATACAAAAAGTTCTAATTGAAACACACACACACATACACATATACAAACACACACATACACACATGCACACACACATACACACATATACACGCAAATCTATTTTCATGTTGCACTCTGTACAATATATAGGATATGGAAACAACCCAATGTCCAGCTAATGTTGCTAATGTCAAATGGATAAAGAAGTTATGGATATAAAAATAGTGGAATGTACTAAAGTCATAAAAAAAAACTTAATTATGCCATTTGCTGCAACCTTCCATGGGGCTGGAGGGTATTATGCAGAGGGAAAGGCTAGCACCAGAGGATCTCGGTGTAGTGGTCTAGTAGAAGTTCCCTAAAAGTAAGCTTAGCTTAAATTCTCTTTTAAGCACCTGGAAAGCTGAAGCCCTTCTTGCTAAGATAATCAGCTGTGCCCAGAATGCTCCACAGGTCCCTCCATTGCTCCATTCTGTCCCACAGTTCCTAGAACTGGCCTAGGCACCCTGCCTTATCAATTTGGCCCAGCAAGACATACGTTCTATGCTCAGCTACAATTTTCCTAGAATTGATATTACTCCCTCCCAGAATGAGTTAAGATTGTTTTACTATCTTTATATTATTGACTCAGGACATTTCATAGTTCATCCACATTACCACATATATTTTTTTTATTTTCATGTGTCTGGCATAGAATATTTTATATACAATTTGCTTCTTAAAGTTAGATATATATTTCCTGCTTGCCTCCTCCAAGAACTAACTAATCTATAGAAAGCAAAACTTCCCATCTGAAGCAGCTCAGATAAATGGAAAGCTAGGCAGGTCTTTTTTTGGAGGTCTGCTGCGTTAGTCTGATGAACATACATTCTTTCAGTAAACTGATTTTGCTCTGTCGAAACCATCTCACTCCTGATAAATTCCTTTTTACCACCTATGGCTTGAAACCAGCAGGATCTGGGTTCCAGCACCTCCTTCAATCCCTTCTGTATGGACAATACCAATTTATAATAAACATTGGAGTACAGAACTGAGAACACCAGATTAGTGGGAAGGGGAATGATGAAATGGATTGAAAGTGACACAGGGTCATTGCCTAGGCTGTTCTTGGGCATTTTGGTGGTGGTGAAGGGAGGTAACTGTGTAAATCCAAGAACATAAATGTCAACACCATTGTAAATATATAAACTAAACTATAATAACATTTTAAAGACCAAAAAATTAAAGAAAAATTTAAAAATAATACCTGACATTGATTTTAAAAGTTCTTATCATAGAGAGCCAGAGCTATATTGCAGTGGGTAGGGCATTTGTCTTGCACGCAGCCCACCTGGGTTTGATTGCTGACATCCTGGGTGTGACTAAAAAACAAGCAAACAAAATTCATGTCATACAATTTGAGGGATATCTTTAACATCATCATCACAATCATAAGGAGAACATTAGTACATGAATTGTCGACTTAGATTTGTTAACCTTGGATTTGGGTTTTACAATGTTTGCATTGAGTTATTTTACAATTTCCCTCTCTCTCTTCTTCACATGTTTACTTAAATTAAAGGGATTTTTTCTCTCAAACTTTTCCCTCTTCTTTCTTGCAAGAGTAATTTTCACCTAGCAGGAACACTGTAATGTGACCTAATTTGTTGCCAATGCAAACTCCAGGATTCAACTGAACTATCTGAAGAATAGTTCATTTCTGAGAAAGAGAAAAGAGACAAAGAACCTGCCATAGAGGCAGGTTAGGTGAGGGAGGGAATCGGAGACATTGGTGGTGGGAAATGGGCACTGGTGGAGGGATGAGTGCTGGAACACTGTATGGCCGAAACAAAACATGAACATCTTTGTTTTGTATATCTCGGTGGTATAATAAAATATTTAAAAAGGTTTATTTCTTCCCTTCACTCTTTTCTTCAGTACTCTTCCTATTTCTTCAAACACTTCTACCATGGCTATTTTAAAAAAAAATATTTTATTATACCACCGTGAGACATACAACTGCAACATTATTCATGTTTAGAGGTTTCTGTCACATAGTGTTCCAGCACCCCGCCCTCCACCAGTTCCATTTCCCACCACCAATGTCCCCAACTCCTCCCCCTCCCATAGCCTGCCTAAATGATAGGTTCTTTATCTCTTTTCTCTCCCTCTCTCTCTTTCCTTCTCTTACACATTGAGGGTTGCACTACATACACTTAGAGGTCATCAATGTGCATTTTTTTGCCTGTATTTAATGCTCAGTTCTAGGTTGGTATTAACTGTTTTGATATTTATTCACACATGTTCCCTTTTCTGTCTTACCTAACCTCTGACTCCCACCGTTTGCATGTAATTTCCACTTTTTGGTAAGACCTCCTGATCCACTTTTCACCTGATACTGGATTTTGGTGTCATAATATACACACACACACACACACACACACACACACACACACACACACACATATATATATATATATATATATATATATAAATATGTCATGCAAATAAATGTCATGCAAATAAATGCAGTCATTCTATTTCTCTCTCTTTCCTTCTGACTAATTTCATACCATGGCTATTTTTTGATGTTTCAGTATTCTGGCTCAAGTTCTCTAGGCATATTTATTGCAAGGAATAAGGACAAAGATTTTTATTTGTTTTTATGGTTTCCAAGTGTCAGAAATCAGAAAAAGAGCATGAGAATTTTATTTCCTATTTAAGTCCAATCTCAACAAAACTATGTTCATGAAAGATGAACTAGTTCCAGAGGGCCCAAATCACTCTCAATGGAACAAACATCTCTGAATGCTGCAGTTATGTGTTACCTATGGTCGAGAAGTCAACATGATGAACGACCTAAAACCTGAGCTGTGCAGGAGGAAAGGAGTGGCATGAAATGCCTTCAAAAGCATCGAAGAAATAGCTAAAAAAGACAAAGAACCTCCGGGCTCGGACACATCTCTTTGACTCCACCATTCTCCCTGCATTAACATACGCCTCAGAGACCTGGGCCCTACGAAAGCAGGATGAGAATGCTATTCGGGTCTCCCAAAGAGGAATCGAAGGAGCTATGCTTGGAATATCACGATGCACTCAAGCGAGAGAAAGAATCCAGAGTTCCGACCTCCTTCATTGTTCCAGAGTCAGGGCCGCTGTCTCATTTGCTAAGGACATCGAAAATCAGATGTGTTGCAAGACACCTAAAAGCCTAAAAGCCTCTGCATCTGCCCTGGATTGCCTCCTGCAAATCACTTCGTAGATAAGGGGGTAGTTTAAATGTGACAGTTTATCTGACCATGTATTCTGTACTAGCTGGCATAAATATTCTCTCATGCTAGGAAATCATCGTGGGACTAGCTAGATCTTACCAGCATATTTGCCTGGTCATGTTGGATCTCCAAGTAATTAGACCAGAGAGAAATGCTGTTTGCCTCCAACAAGCAAGCATGGCTCCCTGATAACTCAAAGGCAACTAAAATACAAAACTACCGTGAAGTAGAGAGAGACTCTTGTGAAGGCTTGGAGAAATTTTAACTGGCATTAGTATTAGTCCTTGGTACAGAGACATGCCATCTCAGAATGGCATGCCCTATAAAAGGCATTTCCAGGCAGATCTTGGCTCAAAACATTGGCATATAATAGGGCATAGGTGAGGTGCTGGGAGAAATTACCTAAGGGCATTTGACCCTTCCTGCTTCCATAATAGTGGGAGGTCTGGGGTTCCAGGGGTATAAAAGCAGCCTGCTTCCTCTCTCTGTGTCTCTCTCTCTCTTATTTGGGCTCTCTCTTTGTGAGCTCGTATCCTTCTTGGAGTCTTGTCTTTGTCTCCCTCTCGACAGGGCCTTTACGTGGTGGCCACCATCTTGGCCTACACGTGGCTGGGGTTCTAGCTGGGAATCCTAAACACCAGGTTTTTCCTATTGCTGATTTGCATCCTGAACCTGTGATCAGTAAAGCTTTTAAAACTGCATCAGATTCCTGAGTCTTCATCCATTCCCCCGACTTGGAGGTAGAAGGAACTCGTGTTCTGGCACTGTTGGGGACCCCAGAGGCGTTCCCAGACACAGATGGGCTGGACATGTAATGCGATTTGGAGACAACCGCTAGACTAGAGCTGTTACCGACTGGATCCCATGGGACGTTAAAGATCAAGTGGCTGCCCACCTACAAGATGGTCAGACTTCTTCATCAAGACTCTGAATGAGCGGTTTGAGGCTCTTTGTATTCCTGAAGCAAGCAGATGCCATTGGGCTACACTGGCACGTGATAGGGTCAAATGGAAATGTTACTGGCACCTGCTTGAGGAAATCAATGAACAACGAGATGTCTAGTGATCTAGTGATTTAAGTCCAAAGCCATGTGGACCTTCCTGAGTGGAAGTACCTTAGGGAAATATTTGTGATACCCTTTAGAGCACATGCAAATTGACCTGAGATAAGCAGACAGATCATTAACAAACAATAGTGGATAAGAGAGGGCCCCCCCACCCCCAGCCCAGCCAAGTCCTGCTTTCTCTACCACTGCCCTGAAGCCTCTTGTTGGGAGAACAAAAGATTTGGGATATTGGAAGTGAGTGTAGAAAACCACAGTTCTGGCTATATCAACAGCCTCCTAAATGTTAGGAGAAACAGAGACCTTTTGAAGACAAAGAAGTAGCTTGCAGGCTTGGTTCTTCCTAGTGACATCTGATGCTGAATAGCTGGTCCTCTGGCATCCGTGGATTGAGTCCTGACATTTCCACCACCTCTTGGGTTCTCTAAGGTCATAGGTACCCCCTTTACCCCTCCCCCACCACAGGCGCATGCATACTGGCTATCTTGTACATCCATCCTGCTTTACTCTCTTGCTTTGCACAAGAAACTCCGCCAGAAATTTTCAGGCATAGTGTGATCTACCCCTCACCATCTACTTTTTTCTGTGTAATTGTTGCAGGTTAGTCTCTCCGGTGTTATTGAAACTGAGTAGGTGTGCAGAATATTTATTAGCTGTGCACTCTGGGATCCACACTTGTGACAAGGAGTGGAGTGTGTTGGGTTTAAAAGAAGCAGAAGGCAAGTTATGAAGCATCATGAGGACAAACACTGCTAAAGAATGCCACTGTATACTCTGTAACTAATGACTTGGTGGTACAGTGGTCCTGTGTTGCATCTCAACTTTTCATCTACCTCTCAGCCACTGCTGTGGGCCTTCGTTCAGGGATTGTGATTTTAGTTGACTCCCAATCAACTAGGAATGAAGCTCTCTAAATCTGGGCAATCACTGGAGTTGACAATAAAAACTGTTCTGTGAACAGCATTCCCCATTGTTTGGGCTACAAGTCTTTCCTTAAAGGTAGATCCAGGATGTATATTCCCTGTGCTCCACATAGTCATGTTTAAATGTCATGTCCTGTTCTTCATAGGAATTTATCTCTTGAGTCTCAAGCATCTTGTATCCGAAGTTCATAAGAAATAAATGAAACACTAATATAAAGTTACCTTTGTATTAGTGTCATAAGATTATTTTTCTTCTCCCTTATTTATTTATTCATTGAATCACTGTGAGATAGATATTACAACTCTGTTCATGATTGGGTTTCCAGTCATACAGTGTTCCAACACCCATCCCTTTACCAGTGCACATTTCCGTTTCCCTCCCCCCTTCTCACAACCTTCTCTATCACAGGCATTTTTCTCCTCTCTCTCTGTCTCTGAATTTCTCTCTCTGTCTCTCTCTCCTTTTGTGCATTGTGGTTTGCAATACTGACACCCTTTACCTACTTTTAATACTCAGTTCTAGTCTAGTGTTACTATTTCCAACTATTATTGTCAAACTGATCCCAAAAAATATTTTCTAAGCAGTTGAGTATCCTACTGACTAGAAGGGGGAAAAAAAAGCTCCATATACATTTAATATTCTATGCGATTTGGAGATGACCGCTGGACTAGAGCCATTACCGACTGGATCCTATGGGATGTCAAAAGACCACATGGCCACCACCTACAAGATGGTCAGACCTCTTTGTCAAGACCCTGAACAAACAATTTGAGGCTCTTCGTATTCCTGAAGCAACCAGATGCCATTGGGCTACACTGGCACGTGATAGGATCAAATGGAAATGTTACTGGTGCCCATTCGAGCAAATTGATGAATAATGGGATGTCGGGTGATCAAGTGATCCAAGTAATATATTTTCTTTTATTGGGGGAGGTCACATATAGTGGTGTTCAGGGGTTTACTCCTGGATTTGCACTCAAGGGTCACTCCTGGCAGGCTCAAGTGAACATGTGGGGTGCTGGAGATTGAAACTGGGTTGACCACCTGCAAGGCAAGTGCCTTACCTGCTATACTATCTCTTTGGGCATGTGCAGCGTGTGTGTACAAAGGAAAAATGGTTAGTATATTTCAGGCTCAACACAGCCTTGATCCTCTATACCTCAACCCTGAGCATCAGGGCCTCTGGTCCCAGAGGCCCCAGAAGCTGTCAATGCCATATATATCATGGGGCCCTTATATTAATTCGTTTGTCTAGCTAATGTAGAACCACCAATAAACTCCTCACAACTGCTCTCACCGCACAAAAAATATCAAGAAATTATTTGAGTCAAAGCAATATAGAAAAATGTTATGTTTTAGAGTCAAAATAATAATTCAAATTTCTTTGGGCTTAACTTAAAATTAAATTCAAATTTCTTTTAATTAATTTTCTTGCAGTTTGCTGTTTTCAAGGCTCTGATTTGGTCCCATTTTCATAACAAGTAAGGGTTAGCTGTTGGTGTTGAGTTTTCCTAGTAATCTATAAGAGTTAGGAACTATCAGTTGAAAAGAGTCATAGGTCCACTGCCAGGCCTGACCTGATTTGTGAGCAGACTCAATATAGATTTCAATTCCCAATATCCGGATTCAGAAAAAAGAAGAGGTCAGCCAGTCAAATTACATTTTAAGGGTTTCATACACACTGAATACTTTGGTTCTAATAACAGAGCATAAAAACCCAACTCAGCTGAAATATGAACTACCATTTATTATTATCAATGCTGTGTATCATCATTACCAGACTCATCATTTCAAGAGGACAGCTGGTACTTACAAGGTCAATGACAGTTTTATATTGAAATGCCAAATGAAAGGACTAAAAAGAGCAGAGATTTGGGATAATCATATGCATAAAGACTGCAACATGCTAACTCATCTATTCCAAAAAATTGAGTTTTATTTTTGAAATCTATGATAGAGATGGAAGAAGGTTGAAAGGAAGTATTTAGAAAAGGTTACCCAGATGAAAAGTATATTTTCTAACATAAGTCAAGCATTCTATAAAAGAAATGTAGGGACAATATATCAAAGAATTGTGCAAAAAAAAAGTCTACCTGCTATAGGTGATTTCTTTTTGAAAGCTTGATTATGAGTATAGGAAATTCAATTAGGTAACAGGATAGTAATTATCTCACAGATGGATGAAAAATCAAAATCAGCTCAGTGATCCCAAAGTATAGATGTGCCCATGCTGTGCTAACTTTTGAATGACCTTCATGTATTTACATTACTAGAATAGGAGTCCACATATCCCAAGGTATCTTCATTTAAGAGCTAAGTAGGAATCAGAATTATGAGTATGACTCATTTGTTTTCTTACTTCAGGGGAAGAGTAGAGTTATTACAAGAAATTGTCCAAGTTCAGGATGCTTAGATTATGCCAAAATTAACTTCAAAGATCTTGGTTGGTTAGATTGTAAAAGTTGAGATGATACAACAGGAGGAAAGGAGGAAAAATAGGAGGAAAAGACAATTGGAGTAGTCAATTATTTTAAGTTTCTCTATTGCCATTCACATATATAAGTTCATTTTTGAGTCATAGTTAAAAACTGTTTGGGAATATTTTGTGAGAAGAAATGTGATTAGACCAGAAAAATGGTACTATAGATCTTACAACATAGGGACTAAGTTGCAAGAAAAAGTTTATTTCAAGATCCCTAACTTTGTCTACTGTACACTTTTGGTCTCAAAAATAAGCCCTGCCCTTTTCCTAGCTTCATAATTCTTGTTTTCTTTGGATTCCCTTCTTTTTTTATTATCAGACTGTTTGTCTGGTTTGCTGGGAAATCGAATAGATGCAAATATAAGGAAGTGTTTATTGAGCAAAGATAGCAATATTTTACTCAGAACGATGAACAAAGTGGTTGTGAATTGAGCTTTTTCACAACTCATCTCATAGATTTAGCAGTTGCCCAAACCAGTTGAACCTGTTTGGGGTTAGCAATATTATTACTGAGATTTTGACTGTTTTTGTTCTAAATAACCTCTCTTACTTAGGAGATGTGAGTTCATGGTAGAACATGGAAGTTTTTCTAAGCGTGATTCACTGATGAGCAGGATTTATTTAGTTTTAAATATTAGTTTAATGCTATAATTTTATTAATCACCAAATGCATCATTACTGATGCTTATGATATCAATGGTCTTTATGCTCCCATTTTATATTCTCTTTTTATCTTCATTTATTCTTGCATTTCAGATCTTTTCTCTGGTAGTATTTTCTTCTGCCTAAAGTACTCTTTTAGAATTTTCCATTGAAGGATATTTTGGCCACGGTTCACTTTCAGTTTTGGGTTAAACTAAAATGTCATTTTTTTTTCTTCATTCTTGAAAAATCTTTTTTATTGTGTGTAGAATTTGTTGGCGGACTCTCCTCCTCCCTCCACCCTCTACACACACACAAATTTAATATATCATTCTCCTGACTTCTGCCTTCTAGTCTTGCTTTTGAGAACTCTGTCAGCATATCAGTATGACCGATGCTGCTGTGGAGACCTTTTTCTGCTTTTTAGAAAATTGTTTTAATTTTTTTACTTTGCTTGATGTTCTACAATATTACTGATATATTTCAATTATTTTTATTTATTTCACTAAGGATTCCTGCTTACAGTCTGACTCACTAAAGGAATCACTGCGGACTTCAAAAATAGAATGATTAATTGGCTTCTATATGTACACTTAAAGCCCAGAAAGCCAATCTATACAAACATTGTTGGCTATATCCTCATTCTTTCTTCTTTTACAAGTCCAATTAGGTATACATCAAACTTTCATGTTTCTCTGACTTTAACCTGCACCTTTCATCTTTTCTTTTTCTGCTCAACACTTCAGTGGAGTGCTTCTGACAAGAGTCTTCTTGTTCACTATTTCTCTTGTATCTGACACCTTTATTAAATGCTCCCACTTTCCCCAAAATCTTTGCCATAACTCTTTTGGCATGTCTGTTTTCTGCATATTTTTAAGGCTTTTGTAGTAAAAAATATCAGAAGAGGAGGATATAGGACATAGCTCAGCAATACAGCACTTACCTTGCATGTAAAACCTTGGGTTTGATTCTTGGTACTACAAAAAATGAGTGTTAAGCAAAGTTGATTTGGCACTTGTCATTCATTTCTATTAGTAGTGTGGCTATTTTTATAGAGAATTGTACAGATTATAGGTTTTTATCCTGCTTTTTCATATACAATCAACAGTAAAAGCTTCATGTTCTTGTCTTTTAAAACTAATGTTTCACAAAAGTGAATGATGCTTTCAGGAGTATACTGAAATGTCCCAGGAAAGCGTAACCTCACGTGCAACTGGAGAGAGGACTTTCAGCTTGTTGCTTTTTCTTAAGAAAATGAATTTCCAGGAGAGAATACTGAGTGATTTTTTTTTCTACAGAAAGGTGACAACAGCTCAAATAATTTTGGAACCACTCTGAAGCAATTAATGTCTTCTACACAGAATGGGGATTTTGTCTTTAACTTACAATTCTGAATTCTTTCTTGTACTTAAATTTTAGTCTAATAGTTATCACATACCCCATCCTTCTCTACACTCTTAAGGATTTTCTGAAACTTTTAAAATGATCTTATGTAACATTTTCAGTTGTTTCAACAGATGAATCAGCATGAATCAACTCATCCTGTATACTGCCAAAACATGAACATACACACAAATTGAATGGAAACATGAATCATTGCTGTGCATCACTGCTCCTTTACTGACTTGGCTAGACTCCTTAAGTTTTTCCAGTCACTTTCAGTTTCTTTTTTAAAAAAATCTGTTTCATGTTTCAAGATATTTGTAAGTTTAGCTGGCTACTATGTTACTTTTCATAACTAATTTGATGTACTCCTACTGGGCAATGTTGTGACACAGGTTAGGTGTCTAGACGCTTTCAAGATCTGCATAAAGTGGGCTAATGAGTTAACATGACAGAGAGCCTGTGGGAGGTGGAGCTGTTGGCGCTACTGAGATTTATGGGATTGTAGTATTAGCCTCATGCCAAGTAACACCATAGTTCCAAAGCCTGAACACCAAGTTCTACTGGAATTTTAGTGGTTTTGGCAGGTACATCTCTGGGGATTTAAGTGGAGTGGTGTCT
>JAJIBD010006865.1:0-130250 GCA_021461705.1 Cryptotis parvus | reverse complement strand
CCAGCCCCTTCCAGCAGGGAGACGCTGGTAGGAAGCAACAGTGCCTGCAATCAGGACAGTCTGTGAGGAGACGGAGGTGAGCAAGCAATCAGCCTCTCCCCTGCAGCTCTCACAGAACCCCTCCTGGCAGCATTCAGCTCCCCAGTTCTGTCAGTGGCCCCAGCCCACAGCCTGAACAATCTGGAAGCAATAGGACCCATCTGCCTCCCAAGTCTAACCCCAAGTTCAGCTCCCACGATTACCGGTGAGGGGATGGGAAGGTCACTGATTGGCTAATTGGCGCTTCACCTTGTGGAATGGAATGGCAGCCATTCTTCTCGAAGGTGACTGATTTCTTTCTCCTGACTTCCAAGAGGGTTTTAGTTGGACAGGTAAGGCTTTTGAGCCCTGTCGATTCTTTGTCAGAAATCAGCTTCAAAGAAATCAGTTGACTTTGATATTGAAGTTGGGCTTCCCTGGAGCTGTGGGTTTATTCACTCGTCCTTAGAACAAACATTTAGATAGTAATATGATCGTTTCAGAGCAAAGCTAGACACTGGAGCGCAGTGACGGTGCTGTCGCTTCACCCCTTAGAGATGATATGGCACTTCCGGCTGGGGTGGAAAGAGACAGGTGGCCCGAGAAGTGGCTGATCTTTCCATCCCAAAAGCAGATTGGAGCACCTTAGAGTGCAGAATTCAACCTTATAACTCAGGAATAGTCCCTACAAAATGAATGGGTTGTCTGGAAGGGAAGAATTGCTTGTGTTGGGGGTAGAAAGGGCCAGGAGCAGCAAAGGTGAGCTGGCATCCAAGAAGATCAAAGTTCTCTTCCTGTCCAGGTGGTGTAATCTTGGACTGACCAATGTCACCTTCTAGAGCTCAGTTGCTCAGTCATGCATCAGGGATGGTGCTGATATTCCCTCTATACTGTCAGAAGGACACGGCCATGCCTTATTGGAAGAGCATTAGCAAGGCTCTAGGCGCTTGCACTAACATGTCCTCTTCCTCCACCTCCTCCATTGGTTTGGTGGAGGAACGCCTGGCTGAGGCTTTCCGCTCAAACTGCCCACAACCCCAGCTTCCCAGCCTTCAACCTCCTTCCAAGAGTGCCTGCAAGACCGGAAAAATGCTGCTTCTTGAACCAAAGGGATAATCTGTTTTTAGTGCAAGCAGGATCACTTTAAAGAGTGAAGGGAGGAGAGGGTGACTGGGCAGCTAAGGCAAGGGTGCTTCGTTTGCATGTAACTGATCCCCATTTCCATCTCCAACAACACATCCATGAGGACTGTCAGGAGTAATCCCTGAACACAGAGCCAGGAATAAGCCCTGAGCACCACCAAGTATGGCCCCAAACTCAAAACCTAAGCCTGAAAAGGGGATTCATGACAGGTTCTTTCACCACACACCAAAATGGACATCACTAGCAGCTGCTCCCACACACTAAAACCACCATCCTGTCTCTGACCAGACCCTACCACCTCAGGAGTGAGCGCCATGGAGAATCTGACTGTCAAAAAACTCCGGGTACATGGGTCTTAGGGTACACAATCCCTCCTGATTAATCAGGCTGCTCCAATCTTCGAGTCACAGTTTCCTGGGGAGAAAAGCCTGCCTGGAGCGGTTCTTCTGCACCCCAGCACCAAGGCAAGGTTATATGGTCATATGGAGATGTTACTGGTGCCTGCTCGAGCAAATCGATGATGAACAGGAAGACAGTGATACAGTGATACATGGGTCTTGGTGACTGAAAACTCCAGGCATTCTCAGGGTCGGGTTGGGTGACCCTCCCCCACTCCCCAGACTTCTGGAGGACTCAGCATCCATACACACACAGCTAAATATTTAACTGCCCAGTTCTAGAATATGCAGCCGCAAATGCCACATGTCCAAACTTTCCAACACTGACATCCCAATAGCAACACATTGGATTGGATGGAATGTAATGCAGAGACCAATCCATCTCAACTATCAAAAACACCAACACAGAGGCTTAACTAGCAATAAGAGCTGAGTCAAACCTCAGACAAGAACTTGATGTTCCCTTGGTGAGATGAAACAACTTTCACAAATTTT
This sequence comes from Cryptotis parvus, assembly GCA_021461705.1. Classification (NCBI taxonomy): domain Eukaryota; kingdom Metazoa; phylum Chordata; class Mammalia; order Eulipotyphla; family Soricidae; genus Cryptotis; species Cryptotis parvus. The sequence goes on along the minus strand of JAJIBD010006865.1, from coordinate 128,196 downwards.
CTTCTAAGAAAATCATTTTGATCATTCTGTTAGCTATTTAATGGGAACAAGTAATATAAAATAAATCACTGTGGGCCTTCTCTGGGGGCAGGTTTGAGGAGTGGTTGGGAAAATGGAGATGCTGGTTGAGGAAAAGTAACAGTGGTGGTGGGATTGTGCCAGAATATTGAATTCCTGGAACAAATCATCATGAACAATGTTGTCAATCAGAGTTTAAATAAAGTGGGGGGATGCAAAATAAAATGGGTCCTAACCAGGACTACCTGCACTAGGTGGGGGAAGATACACCCTCACTGATGTTGTCACTGTGGAGGTTGGCATGGAACAATCAACAAAGCTGCCTGGCAGGGTTCTGGCTTCTGGAACAGTCCATTGAGCTTGATAACCCTCAGCTGTTCTTCCCAGACCTTGTGAAGTCTCTTCCCTCCCTGAGGATGGGTGGTAGTTGTGAATATGATGCAAATAACAGCTGTTACTGGGCCATATTTAGCAAAAGTGAGAGGGGTTTACAGATATAAAGTCCTAAACCAGTTGGCTCAAGCCAGTTATTCAAAAGGGAAATTTCCCTGGTGGGTGAGAGTGAATCATATAAAAGCACCACAGAAGGGTGTATCCTTTCTTAAGGAAGAAAGAAGGGATAAAAGTGTTAGGAGGGGGGCAGGCAACTATAATCTGATAGATTCTCTAGAAGCTAAGGAAAAGCATGAGAGAGGGAGGGAGAGGGAGAAGGAAAGGAAAGGGTAGGGGAAGACGAAGAGAACTTCTGGTTGATGATGAACAAGATAACAGAACTTACTGGAATTCCTTTCCAGAATTTTAGGAAAAATCCTTCCAACAGAAGGTTGGAGTGATAGTACAGTGTTTTACATGCAACTGACCTGGATTGGATACTTGGCCTCACATGTGGTCCTCCAAGCCTACCCAGGAGTGATTCCTGAGTGCAGAGCCAGGAGTAATCCCTGAGCACCATCAGATGTGGTTAAAACACAAAAAATCCTTCCAACAACCCAAAGGGAGCCCACCCCCTTCCCCAGTCCAGCCTCCCATATGAAGACAGAGCCTGGTTGATGCCTTAATTTCAGCCTTGTTGACCCTGAGCTGAGAAGCCAGTTGTGTGTGGAGTCCTAACCTGTACCCGTGTGAAATCATAGTTTCTTACAGCTCAATACAGAACAGTAGAAAACTGAATCCATGTCCAACTTGTGTGACCACCACATCTGCCTTTTCTGCACTCAGGTCTGCTCTCCAGGGACTGCTCTGCTCTCCTGCTTCTCCAAAGATCTCTGTCAGAGCAAGATGACCAAGAATCACCTTTGGGGCCATGGTGAAAGGGTGGGGCAGCCTCTAGTCTCCTCTGAGAACTCAGTTTGTGTGAGGGCAATCAAGACGCCACCTGGAGGGGCTTGAGATGATAGAGTGGATAGAGCACTTGCCTTGCATGTGACCAACCTGGGTTCAATTCCCAGCACTGCATATGGTCCCTGGATCCCCATTAGGAGTAATCCCCTGAGTGCAGAGCCAGGAATATGCCCTGAGAACCACCAGGGTGTGGCCCTCCACTCCCCACCCCACAAAAAAAATTAGCTTCCTAGTGGCTCCGGGTGCTTCACTGCTTCTCAAGGAAGGGGCCTATCATGACTTGGAGTCACATCCACATGTGTGAATCTCTCTGCCAAAGCTCAGCCACCTCAGGGGCCCTCCCCAGCTCTGGCTCCCAGAGAAAGCAGGGACACTTGTGACACACGCCTATGTACCACAAGCAAGTGGATATGCATGCTCATGTACACACTCATACTCCCCATGCATATCCACATACACATGCAGGTCCCACATTCCTTCATGCATGATGTACACATTCATAGGCAGACACGTCCATCTTCCCAACCCCGCTGCCACACACATACACACACACACACACACACACACACACACACACCGCTCCTTTTCAGAAACCCAAACCACTGCCCCTGTCTCAGCTCAAATGAGATACCCTGATAATGGATCTTCACTATGCAGAACCATATCAAACAGATATGTCAAACACCTTCTTATTCCCAATTCTCTGCAGAGAATCCAACAGACAGTACTGTGGTTTAATTCCAACAGCTGCCCCGAGTCAGGGTACATATGCCCAAGAAGCTGATTTTCTGGCCCAGAAAAATAATGTTGCCCAGTGCACCCTCTTTGTACCAGGTTAGATTCAGTGCCCACGCAGCCAGTGGATCCCTTTAGGATGAAGTGCCAGCAAAGAGCCCAGCAGCTCCATCAACTTCCCCTGGAAAGCCCAGAAGAAATTTGATCATGGAAAATCCCTTCCCTCTTTGCTAATAAAACTTATCAGCACAGGGCAGGAGGCTGGGAGAAGTGGGACCACAGACACTCGCCTTGCTAAATTACTTGGAGAAATAGCCCTGATCAGCCATCCACAGGGAAGAGAGAGGCGGGGAGCAATATCACATTTATTGAGCCTGACTCTTTTTTTTTTTTCCACCTCAGTCCTCCTGCTCCATTTCCTCAGCAGCTTGGGGCTCACACGTTAGTTCCATTTCATAGGTGAGGACACTGAGGCACCATTGTGTTCCAGCAGGAGTGTTGGGGAGAAAACTGAGGCAAGGGGCTGAATCCCTCCCTACTCCCTCACTAGTTGCTTGGCATGCAATGGGGATATTCCTGTTTGCATGGCAGCATCTTGGCTTCTAGCCTGGAGGGTCTCCTGGGTGTGGCAGGTAAATAGGCAGGTCAATACAGCACCCGAGAGTGCTCATTCTGTCTCCTTGTCCTTCTGCTCCCCTTCTCTCCTCTGAATGCTTGCATTTCCTTCCAGCCTCACCCAAAGGATGAATGTGTGATCCTTGGATCTGGCCCTTCTCCCAGGAGACAGTTGGCTGGCACTGGACGTCAGCCCTTCTTGGAGAGATATAGTCCCAGCCTGAGCAATGCGAAAGAGGCCCAGAGAAGGGGTTCATCACCCACCCCCAGGACAATGAAGGGCAATTGGGGCCTTTATTCTGGGGTGTGCTGGGACTGGATGTAGTGGCTCTTGGCTTACTGAGGCAGTGTGGGAATGGGGTCCACTGACAGCCCTTGACAGGAGTCCCCTGGAGATTCCTCCCTTTGTGAAATCTAGAGTGTGCCCAACGACTGGAAAGAATATGGCTTCCGATTTCTGTGAAACGCGCCAATCCCTAGTAGGCAAATCAATCTGGAATGGCACGGTCCGGAGGAAGCAATGAACGAAAAAAAGAGGAAATGTGGGCTAAGTAACAGGGGAAATTCCCTGTAGGAAGATCTATTAGACTGTGAAATAGTATTCCACAGGAAATGGCCAAGGGGGTACCCGAAGGTATTTAAAGTTTTTCTGGCCTAAGTAATAGAAGCTGTGTGGTGTATGGAGTGTCCAAGAACTGGCCTTTGGGGGGAGCAGCTGCCTGGCCCTAATAGGTCATCTTACAGTCACAATTTGCAAGTCCGCCTTAATGTTCCAATGAAGCGCATTGCTCTGCCCAGTAAGGGCATCCTCAGATAGCCCAGACTCAGCCTCTGTTTTCAGAATGGACATGGGCATCATTTTGTCTAGAAGGGAGATGGTTAATCACAATCCTTGTCAACCCCCTACACCCACAGGGGCCGGGGATGACTCAGAACCTCAAGGAAACAGCTACCTCCAAAGCATGAGGATGGGACTTCTCTCCTTGATATCGTCACATGCTCTGATGCTGTCCTGGCCTCTTGGTTGTGTGGTTTCTGGTGCCACAAAAGCATAAGATTTGTCAGTGCTCCATAGCCAGAGTGTGTGAACTCCACAATTAAGGTGTGCAGCCCCAGGGTACATGCCATGTGGGCAAACATCGAGCCAAGTGGGCAGCCCCTCTGAGCACATGCATGAATTCATACAGAAATGAGAGCAAGAACCACAACTGAAAAGGCCCACTTGTGAGGGCCATTAGCAGACTTTGACCTTTGTCAAGTCCCGAAACCAAGCAGGGTGTGTGTCCCCAGTCATCACAAGAGCAAAGGCAAAGAGAAAGAACCAGGAGAATATCCCAGAGGTCCTGTTGTAAAACGTGACAACCTAGGGCTGGAGAGATAGTGCAGAGAGAGAGGCACTTGCCCTGCATGGGGCTGTGATCACTGTGACCCTGGTTCAAATCCCTGGCACCTCATATGGTCCCCTAAGCATTGCCAGGGGTCACGCCTGAGCACAGAGCCAGGAGTAGGCTCTAAGCACCCCTAGGTGTGAATGCAAAAGGGAAAAGAAAGAAACTGACAATTTCTAAAGTTTTTGTGGAGAGTTTACAAGGAATCATAATATCCAAAATGATCTTTAGAAATAAGAAACAAGTTGGAGAGCTCTCACTTCTCAATTTCAAAATCGACTGTAAATCTGCAATAATTGAAGGTGTGTGGTATTGGTGGAGCACAGATATATCGATTAACTGGATAGAAGTGAGAGTGTGCAGATACAATCTTTACATTTAGAGGCAATTGAGTTTTGACAAGTGTGGAAAGATAATTCAATAAGGAAAGAAAGGTTGCTTCAAGTAATGGTTATGAGACAACTGCTGTCCACATCCTAAAAGAGTTGTTGGAGTCTTACTTCTTAGGTTAGACAAAGTCACTATAGATCTAAGTGCGAGATCTAAAACACAAACTCTTAGAAGGAAATTAACGGGAAATCTTCAATGTCCTTGAGGGACACATAAGCAACAAATTGGACTTTCTCACAAAGTATAAACATTGTAAAAATATCAACAGGAGCGTGAGAAGACAATGGATTGAATATAAAATATTTGCCAATTTGATAAAGACTGGTATCCAGAATGCATAGGGAATGCTTCAAACTATTCAGTTTATTCAACAAAATAAAAAAAAAGAGCTCTGTCAGGGAGCTGCTGGGATCCCCAAAAGTATCAGGACAGAAGTTCTCTTCTAACTATGTGGCTGACGGGGGAATGCCGGTGAGCTTTCTGAAAAACAATATGGACATCCTCCAAGAGTGATTGCCCAGCCATACACTTGGGAGCTACTCTGGGAAGCCAAAAAGAGCTTTTCAATAGCCAGAATCTGGAAGCAAGCAGGCCCGAAAATTGTGACTGATAAAAGCTTTGGTACATCTACACAATCGAATATTATGCAGCTGTTAGGAAAAATGAACTCTAAGGTCTGGTCAGGACTTGTAGACCATACAAGAGAGCCCAAGTCTCCACAAAAGAGAGAGAAAGGATCTTTACTTCTGGGAGAGAGGCAAGTCCCACCAAAAAAAACGGGAAGAAAAAGAGAGCCAGTGCCTCAAGTCAGTCCCCTTAAATACACCAAAGTCATCCTATCTGTGAACAGAGAGGGTCCTGTCAACAAAGAATCCTAAACAGAGTGTAGAAGGGTGGTGCTACGCCTATTACAGGATTACACCAAGGAGTAATCCCTTCTTCTGAAATTATCTCTTATGTAAAACACTGGAGGGGGCTGATATAAAGTAATACAACTTAGTTTCATGGGCTTCATGTAATCTAGATGGTACTCACAAGGTCCTTCTTATTTATTATCTGCACCAGGGTGATTCTGAGTATCTTGTTCTCCATATACTGGAAGGGTCACACTCGTTTGCTTGAGAGCAAACTAGTATGATCCTTCCTATAATCTTCCTATAGTCTCAATGTAGCCAGGGTGGTAGTCTCCTGGTAAATTCTAACTGTCCCACGCTGGGTGTAGTGCATATAAAGAGGAGCTGTGCCAATCTAGAAAACATAGAAGTCTTAGTAGATGTATAATAAGTCAGAAGTTATTCAGAGTCAAGGTGACTTGTGTAACTGCCACAGCCTCCATCAGTGTTTACATAGAAGAGAGATCTCATTAGAATGAACCTTGGCTTAAGAACATGTAAGTAGATTAAGCTGTGAGTGGGTAAAACAGCAAAGCTCCCAAACTAGCTAAGCCTTTCATCCAACAGAGCTCAATTTAAGATGGGGGTCAAGAATTTCATTGTCCAGTTCTCCAAAGATGATATAAATACCTTTTAAAATTATTAACATGGGGGCCAGTAAGATATGAGGACAGCTCTTGCCTTATCCTCCACTCAACTGACCCCAGTTTGTTCCCTGGCACTGCCAGGAGTGATCCTAGTCACAGAAGCTCTGAGCACTGCCAGGTGTGTCCTGCCTGCAAATGAAACAAAATAAGCAACAAACGAGCTTAGTATGGCTCGTGATAGGAAATATAAGTCAAAACTACACAGAGATATTGCTTCCCATGGTTTGCGTGGTTTAAAATGCTGAAGACTAAATAACAAGTATTGACAATAATCCAGAAATTGTACCCTTAATAATTGTTGGTGGGACTGTAGAATGTACACTCTTTAACTGTTGAACATTTTCATCAATGTTGAACATAGTTGCTTGCTACTCCACTTCTCAGCATATTCTCAAGACAATTGAAACTGTATTGTAGCTTCGTGTTCATATCAGCAATACCTATAACAGCCCAAACATAGAACCTATCCAAGTGTGTATGGAGGATTTGTTAGCAAATAAACAAGAAGTGGTATATCCATGCAGTGAAATAGTATTTGGTCCTATAAAGTAATAAAATGTTTGAACTGATACGCACTCCAACATGAAAACCACACACTGAATGGTTCTGTTTATAGGAAAAAAACCAAGATCAGAGGAAGAATATATGCCAGTGTTAACTCACAGCTATGGGGAGTGGGAGGAATTGGGAGTGACAGTTAGCAGGGGTTGGGATTTGACATTTATATATATATATATATATATATATATATGCACTATATATATATATGCACACACACATTAAAATCATGCAATGGTCCTGCCACACTCCATGGATATGTTTAGACCCATAAATATCACAGACCAAAAAAGGCAAGTATCTGGATAGGTGAATTGTATCTAAACTCATCTCCATTAAACTATTTCCTTAATTTTAAAAAAGCCATCCCTGAACTTCCCCATATTCAGTTTGGGATTAGCTCTCTCTTTTCATAAGCAAATTCTTACTATACATACAACTTGATATTTTGCCTCAGCCCCTTTGAAGGTTGTGTCTATGTTATTAGCAACTCTTCATTAATATCATCTTGTGTGGCTGCCTAATACTCACCCTGTGGTATAATTATAACTTGAGTCTCCATGGCTGTCTTCAGGAGTGGGAATTATTCCATGTTTTTCCATTAGAAACCGTGTCTTTGTTGAACATCTCTGCTTGCCTCCCATATGCTTTCATCTACGATTCTGGGGATCATCATTATCTTTCTGATGTGCTTCTGAGATTACGATTACCAGGTCAAAGTTGTCGCTTTTCAGAGCTTATTATCCATGAATGTAGTCTCCCTTGCCCCAAATAATCGCAGTGATATTTGGTGCAGATTCACAGAATGTGCTGAAGAAAGAAGTAGCAGCATGGAGAGTAACTCGGGGTATGCAGTGCTAGGAGGGGTGCTGACACAGAAGTGAGAGCCACCCCTAGTTCTGCCACTTTACACCAAGCGATCTTGACCCCAGCCACAGCCATTGATCCTCTGTTCTTCATTATCCAGAAGACACAAGACACCTTAGCATTGTAAACCAAGTAAAAGCATGGCCTGGGCCCAGCACCCACTGCTCTGATAGAGGCACACTTCCTCCCGCTTCTTACATCTCCTCCCAGCTTCCAACTCTGATGAGAAAAATACACGTTTGCAGCGTGACTGGATGTGATGGCAGAGACTGGCCTGAAGCCCAAGCACAAGGCCTGGGCCCAGGTTCACTCACCCTCAGTCTAAGATCAGAGTCTGGGCTCTCATTAAAAAATGCAGGCGGGAGGCCTGGAGGAGTTCTCACGAGAAGACAGATGGGATGGGCCCCGCGTGCCATCCACGGCTGCTCTACTCGTCAGTTAGGTTTATCACCCCAACTCCCTTCACATACACGGGGGCTGGCTTGAAAGCTCAATTCATTTTCTGCCGCAAGATTATAGGCCCACAGACTAACTGGGTAAGCTTTGCTTCGCTACATGCTATAGTAATTACTAATTACATGTTTCTACATTCTGTAGCTTATTAGTAAATTGCATGTAGAGGAATCTAAAAGTAATTGCCTTTCTCCTGTAACTTTAGCAGCCTGCCGAAATCACAAAGAATTACCTTATTTACATCCTAAGTGATTCCCAGTGCCTGTTTATCGAAACACAAAAGGGGGAATCATATAATAACCAAATATTCTTATGCTTACAAATGATATGTGGAGGGTCACAAGAAATCTGGAGTGGAAAAGCCTATTAAACAGCTGCCGACTTACTATGTAAATATCCCCCTGTGGCTAATCGCTTAATTTTGATCATTGTTCAAGAGAGCAGGCATTTTCAATTATTAATAGGTGTCAGCTACAAAAGAACATTTCACTGGAAACTTACAAGAAGAGAGGCTGGTGTGTGCTCATGACACCCGACCTTTAATAGCCCTGGTGCAGGGGATAGAGAAGAGTGTGGAAAGAAAATAATTCAGGCACAAGAGACAAAGTCGGCCTCCTCCCCTGCTCCCCATCCCATGAGACTGGGGGTTTGTGGTTTGTGGATGTGGTGTGACTTTGCCACTAAGGAAACTGGCCCAAGCTTTGTCTATTCCTTATGATGTTGTGTGATGTGTGGTTTCCTTTGCTTTGCAAGGAAAGACAATTCCATGCCCACAGAGAGCTGACACTGCAAGGCATGGGCCTGGGTAGGTGCCCACCACCTGTGCAGCAGTGACTGCCCTTTGTTGCTGTCTGCTTAGCGTGGACACCCGCCTGCTCTGTGAATGACACTGACCCATTTCTGCTGGGAGAACTGAGGGTCCCTCTCCCGACAATCGCTCCAGTAGAAGGAGCACATGCTAACTGGTGCGTGCTTTACCACTGTGACACACACAGGGAGGAGGAGAGTGTGGAAAGAGAAAATAGCCAGTTTGCAGCCACTGTTGCCTTTTCTCAGCTTTTTTCATTTCTTTGATTTTGGGCCCACACCCTGCAGAATTCAGGTCTTACTCCTAGCTCAGTGCTCAGGGAACACTCTTGGGAGTACTCAGGGATCAAACTAGGGTTGGCTACGTGTCCTTGTCCTCTGTGTTCTCTCTCTGACCTTTTTCTTGACTTTTATGACTTCTAGCTCCTCATGAACCTAGGAGTATCTGAGGAAGAAATAAAGGAAAAGGCTGCATGGGAGAGGCTGGGTGTGGAGGCACATCAATGATCCGCCAGGAGCAAAGACTCTCCTGGTGCTCCTGCTCTTTGGCCCCTCTCTCTTCTCTCTCTCTATCTCTCTTTTCTCTCTTTATCACATAGGCCAAGGGTTCACACTCCCAAGTCAGCACATTTGGAATCTGTAGATTTACCGAAGATGCTACCATCACAGACCCTGTCTCCTCAGTCTTCACCAAAGGGCTATGACATAAGACAGAAAGCATAAGGAAATTGGTGGTGAGTTTCCCTGAGCACTGCCAGGAATGATGCCCAAATACAAAGCTGAGAGTAGTCACCAGCAACTCCAGATGTAGGAAGGAAGGAAGGCGAGAAAGGAAGGAGAGAAAGAAAGAAAAAGGGAGAGGAAGAAAAAAGAGAGAAGAGAACACCCAGATTCAGATGGAGTGGACAGGTTTCCTGGTTGCTTCTCATTAGCCCACTAGGCCTTGTTCCCTTCCAGGGGAGCATCCTGAGACAAGCTGCTTCCCTTACCCGGGGCTGGGCAGAGCCTGGGCAGCAGATGAAGTACTGAGATTCTCAGGGGCCCGTGGGGCCCGACTCTCCCCTCCCTTTCCCACCGACCTCCATCTCCTCCCCTCTAGGAATCCATTCATCCCTTAGCTTTTGACTCCTGACCACCCAGGCTGTCCTCATCATCCACAGAGTGGATGGACCCAGGGCCTGGCTGAGCCCTAAGAAGCAACCACTTAAGGAGCACGTTGATCATTTTGTGGGTCAATAGACTCCTTCAAAGAACTCCCCGAGAAGAAGAGAGACCACCTAGCTTGCATTCTGCTGTGTGCCAGGCCCCAAACCAGGCCCAGGAGCTCCTGACCCATGACTGAAGGCAACACAAAGACAGCTAAGAATCAATAGCAGAACTAGGCCAATGCTAGTGTTAGAACAAGGGTGCAGGGACGCCGTCAAGGCACAGACTGGCTCCAGGGCAGAAACTGAGCTACCCTTGGGTACTTGACAGTAAGTTTCTGGGATAGCACAGCACTGCAGGGTCCAAGCAGCACCACCGCCTCAGGCCCTTCAATAGAACCACAGGCTTGGTTTGGCCTTAGGGGTCCTGGAGTCTCCTGTGCACGGCTTTGGAGACCTCCAAAAGAACCACACAGTGGAGGGGTGCTCTGGAGGGCTGTGAGTGGATGGTCAGCAAGAGCAGAAAGGGGTCATGGCAGGAAATAGGTCTCTCACCCAGCGGCGGCAGGTCTGGGGTTAGAGCAGGGAAGTGGCCAAGCCAGGCAGAATGGCAGAGGTGGGTTTTGTTTCATGCTACAGGAAGATTTCAGCCTGTCAGCACCCTCTAAATCAGGGATTTTGCCATTGCTGTCTGTTGGGGTTTTTATCTTGATCAGAGGTTTGCTCACTTTTGCCTACACACTCACTGGCTCATCCATGACTAGGCCCACTCTAGAGAGGGTTGGGATAGAGCAAGGAAATTCCTATTGCCATGAAACCCAGGAGCCGCTGGTACTGTGTGTTTGGCTTCATGGAACCTGGTCAGCAGGGCTCAATTCCCACTCCCATTGCCAGCCTGGCTCTGACGGGCCCCTCATCATGATAGAAAGACTCCTAGAACCGGAGAGTTGGTACAGTGGGGAGGGTGTGTGCCTTGCATGCAGCCAACCCAGATTCAATCCCTGGCACCAAATTTGGCTCCCCAGCCCTGCAAGGAGTGATACCTGGGCACAGAGCTAGGAGTAAGCCCTGAGCAGTCAGGAATGGTCCCCCCACACCTCCACAAAACCACAAAATATAAATAATTTTGAAAAGGAGAATGCCCTGCTGGAGCTGGAAACATAGTAGATTAAGTGGGGAAATAACCTTGGGTTTGGACCCCAAGGTCAGCCTTGATCCCTGAGCACTACCAGGTATCACCTCCAAAACAGGAAAATAAAAGAAGTAAAGAGACCCCAAGAAATGGTGCTCTTCTCCCTCTGGGGGTTTCTGTGTCGAATGGGCTCAAGCAATCACTGCTGGGGGCGACTCCCAGGTCCTGGTATTCACTGCAGGAAAGACAGTGGGGGACCCGAGGCTGCCTGAGCACCACCACATCAGCCATCCTGGCAATCCCACATGAAGACCAGGCTCTGTGGCAATCACTGAGTTTGACTCTTCAGCTCTCCGGCCCGAGTCACAGACACAATAAACCATTTCTCTTGGGCGATTTTCCTTCTGGGTCATCACTGGTGCTTTATTCCAGACCATCCCCCTTTTCCTTTCCTCGCTTTGCTGGTGGCCAAATATTTCTGCTTCCCAAAGGCCAAGGCTGTGCTTCTGGTGTCCAATCTTTCTTTGCTTCTAATGTCCACCAGAGCCAGGGAGACGCCTGTCAGAACCTCGGGAAGGGGCACAGAACCAAGCGCCTCTTCTTCTCTCAGTGGTTTTCTTCTATTTATCCCTATTGTTTTCCTTCACCCATGTGTGCTAGAGGGCTTCTTTACCCTCAGTCTCCCTGGCTGATCCCCCGAGGAGTAGAACCACCTTGTCTCCACAACACTGACACCGAGGCCCATCTCTGAATCCTCCAAACCATCACCTACTCCAGCCCCTCTTTCATCATCATGCATGGGGGCAGCTTGGCCTTCGGTCTGATCTTGGAGGCTCCCACCTAGCTGTCTGTCCTTCCTTGGAATGATCTCTCCAGAACATAAATCTTAACCGTGTGGTTCCCATACCAGCCACTGCTCTGGAAGAGTTTGGAGGTGTGCCGAGCTTGATGAACCATCAGTCTAGGAGCAACAGGTCTCAGACCTGCTCTCCCTGGGTACTGAGACCTTAGCCACATCAGGTCTTATTTACTAGGAGAAACATCTTTAAGCAGACAGCTTCAAGGCTGGGCTTCCATTGCCGCAGACATCAAAGAAAGATGAACATATTCTAAGAGTCTAAGGGATGCTGGGCTTCAAGGAACCAGTCAGCAAAGATGTATTACGTGGCGACTCCCCAAGTTCTTTAGCAGCACTGAGAACAATTTTTTGGTGTTTTGAGACAACATGGTCTATATTCCTCCTCTCTTTAAGTAGCTGTACCCCTCCACCCTATCACACTCAGTTCAACTCTTCAGTGGGGCTGGCTGAAAGCTCAGGGCTAGCCGTGGACCTTTGGCTCCTCTTGGACACATCACTACAAGTCCAGGGATAGGCATGTGACCCATGCAAGGTAACAATTCCAGCTAAGTCTGGCACTGTTCTTTACTTGACCAGTGAAGACAGTTTTGTCTACTGCATGGATAAGTCTAGAGCTTCCGGGAGACCAAAGCTGCCTTCTGAGAAAGAGCCCAAGGGTATTTGAGCAACAGAGAGCCTGTTGGGGTGCTTATTGTGTGATCGGTACCCCAGAGCTAGTCTCTTGAACCATGGTCTGTCCTCAGACTGCAAAACCATGCAACCTGATACCTTACCTGTTTAACTTCAGCTGATCTGTTTTGTTTCTTGATCCCTACACATATGAGAGTTCAAGGTCAGTACTAGAGAGGCCAGAGGCAAGAGAAGATGAGGACTGGGAAGGGGGGGGGGTGAGCTTTTAAAGAGATGCAGGGAGCAGAAAGAATAAAACCAGAAATCAACCTGCAGTTTAAGTCAGAGAGAAGCATTTAGATCATGCTGCTATGGTAAAGGGTGCAGGCCTAGGTCTCTCCAGCACAGGGTTAGATCACGCTGCCATGGTGAAGGGTGCAGACCTAGGTCTCTCCAGCACAGGGTCACACACTTCAGACTGAAAGGGAGAGCTCTGAGTGCTCGAGAAACTGGACAGTTGTCAAAGAGTTTGAGGCCTTTGGCCACTGAGCAAAAGTGAACTTGGCCCTGGAGCAGTCCTCCTTGGCTAGAGCCACTGAGGGCTTGTGAAATCAGGAAGAAGAGAAGACACAGAGCCTTGAGGCAGCTCACAGATTTCCCGGACTTGGAGCCTGGCCCTGAGCCCAGTGTCAGGCCGACAGCAGGCCTGGGGGAGGAATAGAGATGAGCAAGACTGCTCCAGTTTTCAAAACTCACATGAAGGGGACATTTAAAGGTCCCAGCCTGGTGGTGTTCCTGAGCATTAATCTAGCAACAAAGAGGATGCTTTCATAAGAGCATGGTTCTTAAACTTACGCTGGTTCCTGAAAATTATGGGACTGATGTATCTGATCCTTCCTTTCTGCCCCCACCCTCCCTTCCTCCTTATCGCTCTTCCTTCCACCACCCCACCACCCCTCTTCCTCCTCCTTCCTTCCTTCCTCCCCACTTCCTCCCCTCCCCTCCCTCCCTCCTCTCTTTACCTCCTTCTTTCCTTCCTTCCTCTTTATTTATTTTCCTTTCCATCTGTCCTTCTTTCTTTCTTCCTACCTTCTTTACTTCTTTACTTCATTCCTTCTTTTTTTCTCCTGCTTTTCTTCTTCATCTTCCTCTCTTATCCCATCTGTATAATCAGATATCGATAAACCCCAAGTTGGCATGTACATTTGGATTTTTACCTGGCATATAATAAAACTTTTTATGGCATCCTCTTGGATAGCGTGAAAAGCTTCAGCTAAGGTAATGCCTTACAAAGTGGGCTTGTAACCACTTCCAAGCAAGCACAGGGCTTGCTGATTCACTCATTCCTGCTCAGTCTGTTTCTGCAGGAGCCTCCAGGGGCCTGAGATAAAGTTTTGTCCTTGGTTCTCTGCTGTTAAAACAAATTTCATGAGTACTTGAATGAATGCATGAAAGCTCCTTATCAAATCTGTGGCTGCCACTAAACGGAGAGGGGTGACACATGAAGCAGATGGAAGGGTTCCAGTTTAAACAGCTTTCAGGGGGCTGGAGTGATGCAGCAAGACCTCACTGTATCACTGTCACTGTCTTCCTGTTGTTCATCAATTTGCTCGGTGGGCACTAGTAACATCTCCAAACGTCCTGTCGCAAGCAAGTGTAACCCAAGGGCATCTGCTTGCTCCAGGGACAGGAAGAGCCTCAAACCATTCTTCAGTCGTGGAATTGAGGTCCATAATTGTTACTAGTTTTTGGCATATCAAATAAAACACGGGTAGCTGGCCAGGCTCTGCCGTGTAGGTGGTATACTCTCAATAGAAGGCTATCATCTCGAGCATTTACTGATACAGCAAGACTTACAGGTAAAAAATAAAATTTTAAAGCAGGGATAAAAGAAAACTCTGGTACAGACCCCACACAGTACACAGCCTCCACTCTCTGAGTATGTCTTGGGAGAAGTCTGAATGAGGTTAAAGGGAGTCATTGTCATCAGTCCCTCAAGAGGGACTCTATGCCCTAGCTCTCAGTAGGCAAAAGCAACTGGAGGTTGCATTGACAGAAGTAGTATTTGTAGAACAAAGGAGGCTTCCTAGTCTGATGTTCTGATGCTGCTCAGCAGTCAATGTAAGAGTATAAGGAGTAGAGATGTACCAATGTACAATCTTCAGAAGACACATGATCCCAATTTTCAACTATTTAAGGGGATAGCAAGTAAACAGATTTGGCCAATGTCTACAAGGCTCTGAGTCAAAAAGTGGTTCTCATCTGGTGGGTCCTTCCTTACTTGAAACTAATGACCTAGGGTAGAACATGGGCAACAATATGGCTTCCCAGAGTGGACACTATTGTAAGAAATCCCCCCAGCACTAGAATCATCCCATGACCGGTGGACACAGCTCAGAGGTTTTGTGGACAAGGCTCCTGCATTGGCAGAGTCGTCATGGTACCCAGGCTGCTCCCATCTCCATCCAACTGGGCCTCTGGGAAGACATTTTCAGATGCCCCAAGTTGAGAAAAGGTGACAGAGTGGTAAAGGTCACAGTCCCACAGACAGCAAGGCTGGTCCAGTCACCTGGGGTCTCAGGCACTCCTGGTGACCTCTGTGAGAGCAGTATGGGGTGACTCATTTTAAGAGGTGCCACACTAATTGCATCACAAATATCCACCATGATTTAGAAAACTACCTCCAAACTTCAGCCACAACCGAGAGCATGTGCTCACCCTACAGCCAAGGGCACATCAGCCCCAGTGCATATGGACATGCTGAGTTAATAAAGTCTCCCACACCTGCACCCAGGAGCCCACCCCATCAAGAAACCCCTCAGGCTCTATTTAGAGAGCTGGGTGTGCCCTTGTTGAATCCAACACAGTTTCCAAGCCCTAAACCTGGTCAATAGGGGGTGGGGCCACCATGGCAGCAATGGGGGAGAAAGTTGGACTTCTAGATTCATGAGTCTGGACTTTCATCTTGATCCTTTTGATATAAACCAGCTTGAGCTCCTGAACTTCTGGTTTCCTGAGCTGTCAAATGAGGGACTCGCGTGGCCTTCTTGGCAATTGCAACTCAGCAAGGACTGCAAGAGACCAGGCCCAGAATGAGCCTGGGCACAGACCCCACCTCTCCCTGCCTCCCATGGTTGAACATGGGTCACGTGTCTGACCCCGGGTCCTTGTAAGAAAACCTCGACTGGTACCCCACTAGCCTCGTACTTGGCACTTGTGAGTCAAGTGGGCTGTGGCTGTTATTTTGAAACTGTAATGTGAGCATGCTTTAACACCATGATTACAGAGCCGTGGCAGGCTGGCTGCAGCTCTCCCACCTAAAATGAGGGGATTATCATCTGTTTGAATTCATGCTCGTGGCCTGAGAGGATGACTCATAATCAGCAACTGGCTGCCAACTAGTCAATCACTGAAGGCTGATGGCTCATAGTTACACCAGCTGCAGAAGGAAGGGAAAAATCACCATCCAGGGGTGGGCAAGCTGGGACTGAAATTCTCTTCGAAGTGACTCTGATGGACTGTCATCCTGGCATGCTGTGACATCACTGAACCCTCAACACAGCTCTCTGCAGCGGGCTCTGTGTCCTGTTTGGGAAAGTCACATTCTGTCACGCATTTCTTTTGTGCATTGGCGTGCAAATAGCAGAACAGACATGCTGTTCTGCTTAGAGCCTCTCGTTTCATCCTCCCTGTCTTTGTCTGAATATTTCCTCTCCCCACGCCTCTCCCTTTGTACCCCTCCCCCCGTTAATGTCACCTTGTCAACCATCTCTGCAAACCTTTGGCAGTCACAGTAAACTGTCTGCAATGTGTGCTCACACATCACACCTTCCCCAGTGCTCTGTCCCTGCATTTACATACCTGGCCCTGAAGAATCAGTACTGAATGTAAGGCAGACTTACCTCACACGTGAAAGATCTTGGTTCAATCTCTGGCACCCCTTAGGGTTCTCCTGAGTCCCACTAGGAGTGATCCCTGAGCACAAAACCAGGATTTCTGCAGAGTGCCACTGGATGTGGAACCAAAAACAAAATGAAAACAAAAACCAAACCCTTGCACTTGTTGTGAGTGTAAGGGACTCCTACTATGTTCTATGGGGTGTCGGTGAGGGCCTATGTCCTGTGGGGTGACGGTGAGGGTCTGTGTCCTATGGGTGAACGGTGAGGGCCTGTGTTCTGTGGGGTGATGGTGAGGGCCTGTGTCCTATGGGGTAACGGTGAGGGCCTGTGTACTATTAGATGACGGTGATGGCCTGTGCCCTGTGGGGTGACAAGAGGGCCTGTGTCCTGTGGGGTGATGGTGAGCGCCTGTGTCCTGTGGGGCGATGGTGAGGGCCTGTGTCCTGTGGGGTGATGGTGAGTGCTGTGTCCTGTGGGGGGTGATGGTGAGGGCCTGTGTCCTGTGGGGTGATGGTGAGGGCCTGTGTCCTGTTGGGTGTTGGTGAGGTCCTGTGTCCTGTGGGGTGATGGTGAGGGCCTGTGTCCTGTGGGGTGATGGTGAGTGCTGTGTCCTGTGGGGTGATGGTGAGGGCCTGTGTCCTGTGGGGTGATGGTGAGGGCCTGTGTCCTGTTGGGTGATGGTGAGGTCCTGTGTCCTGTGGGGTGATGGTGAGTGCTGTGTCCTGTGGGGTGATGGTGAGGGCCAGTGTCCTGTGGGGTGATGGTGAGGGCCTGTGTCCTGTGGGGTGATGGTGAGGGGCCTGTGTCCTGTGGGGTGATGGTGAGGGCCTGTGTCCTGTTGGGTGATGGTGAGGTCCTGTGTCCTGGGGGGTGATGGTGAGTGCTGTGTCCTGTGGGGTGATGGTGAGGTCCTGTGTCCTGTGGGGGTGATGGTGAG
Source organism: Cryptotis parvus (assembly GCA_021461705.1). Lineage (NCBI taxonomy): Eukaryota > Metazoa > Chordata > Mammalia > Eulipotyphla > Soricidae > Cryptotis > Cryptotis parvus. The sequence continues at coordinate 110,903 of JAJIBD010006865.1, read as the reverse complement.
GTCCTGTGTCCTGTGGGGTGATGGTGAGTGCCTGTGTCCTGTGGGGTGATGGTGAGTGCTGTGTCCTGTGGGGTGATGGTGAGGGTCCTGTGTCCTGTGGGGTGATGGTGAGGGCCTGTGTCCTGTGGGGTGATGGTGAGGTCCTGTGTCCTGTGGAGTGATGGTGAGGGCCTGTGTCCTGTGGGGTGATGGTGAGGGCCTGTGTCCTATGGGGTGACGGTGAGGGCCTGTGTACTATTGGATGACGGTGATGGCCTGTGTCCTGTGGGGTGACAGTGAGGGCCTGTGTCCTGTGGGTGATGGTGAGCGCCTGTGTCCTGTGGGGCGATGGTGAGGGCCTGTGTCCTGTGGGGTGATGGTGAGTGCTGTGTCCTGTGGGGTGATGGTGAGGGCCTGTGTCCTGTGGGGTGATGGTGAGGGCCTGTGTCCTGTTGGGTGTTGGTGAGGTCCTGTGTCCTGTGGAGTGATGGTGAGGGCCTGTGTCCTGTGGGGTGATGGTGGAGTGCTGTGTCCTGTGGGGGTGATGGTGAGGGCCTGTGTCCTGTGGAGTGATGGTGAGGGCCTGTGTCCTGTTGGGTGATGGTGAGGTCCTGTGTCCTGTGGGTGATGGTGAGGTGCTGTGTCCTGTGGGGTGATGGTGAGGGCCAGTGTCCTGTGGGGTGATGGTGAGGGCCTGTGTCCTGTGGAGTGATGGTGAGGGCCTGTGTCCTGTGGGGTGATGGTGAGGTCCTGTGTCCTGTTGGGTGATGGTGAGGTCCTGTGTCCTGGGGGGTGATGGTGAGTGCTGTGTCCTGTGGGGTGATGGTGAGGTCCTGTGTCCTGTGGGGTGATGGTGAGGTCCTGTGTCCTGTGGGGGTGATGGTGAGTGCTGTGTCCTGTGGGGTGATGGTGAGTGCCTGTGTCCTGTGGAGTGATGGTGAGGGTCCTGTGTCCTGTGGGGTGATGGTGAGGGCCTGTGTGTCCTGTGGGGTGATGGTGAGGTCCTGTGTCCTGTGGAGTGATGGTGAGGGCCTGTGTCCTGTGGGGTGATGGTGAGGGCCTGTGTCCCGTGGGGGTGATGGTGAGGGCCTGTGTCCTGTGGGGTGATGGTGAGTGCTGTGTCCTGTGGAGGTGATGGTGAGGGCCTGTGAGGTGATGGTGAGGGCCTGTGTCCTGTTGGGTGATGGTGAGGGCCTGTGTCCTGTGGGGTGATGGTGAGGTCCTGTGTCCTGTGGGGTGATGGTGAGGGCCTGTGTCCTGTGGGGTGATGGTGAGGGCCTGTGTCCTGTGGAGTGATGGTGAGGTCCTGTGTCCTGTGGGGGTGATGGTGAGGGCCTGTGTCCTGTGGGGTGATGGTGAGGGCCTGTGTCCTGTGGGGTGATGGTGAGGGCCTGTGTCCTGTGGGGTGATGGTGAGGTCCTGTGTCCTGTTGGGTGATGGTGAGGTCCTGTGTCCTGTGGAGTGATGGTGAGGTCCTGTGTCCTGTGGGGTGATGGTGAGGTCCTGTGTCCTGTGGAGTGATGGGTGAGGTCCTGTGTCCTGTGGAGTGATGGTGAGGTCCTGTGTCCTGTGGGGTGATGGTGAGGGCCTGTGTCCTGTGGGGTGATGGTGAGGGCCTGTGTCCTGTGGGGTGATGGTGAGGGTCTGTGTCCTGTGGGGTGATGGTGAGGGCCTGTGTCCTGTGGGGTTATAGTGAGGTCCTGTATCAGCTCTTCCTGCTCTCCTGGGCTCATCTTTGCTTTCCTCTCAGCATACCCTGAGCTCTTCTGTGCAGGTTTCAGTCATGGATCCCCCAGTGGCCTGAGTAGGCTCCTCCACTGCTCTCGAGGTGGGTGTTCTTGACCTCAGCGAGTGGGGAGCAACTGGCACATGAGGTTCTGAGGGACCAGTGACCAACTGTTTGAAAATGCTTCTCAGGGAAAATAGCACGCCATAGCTGCTGGCTGTGACTTTTATTTCCTATTTACTTCTTTGAATTCTTGCAAAACCCCATGGCAATTCCCAAAGCCTCCAGGACAACTTGTTTTCCCATAACAATGCTGGTCATGACGTAGGTGTAGACGTGGGTCCATGTGGGAAGTGCTTCCAAACCCTCTTTTGCAGCTTTTCAGCCACTGAAGCCCTGAGGAATTGTCAGTCCATGCTCTGCTTCTCCAGATGCAAGACTGTGTCGAGAGCGTTCGGGTGAACATGGCATTGAACTTGTCAAGAACCCAGCTGGGAGTGAGCTAGGACGGGCGGGCAGGTGCAGGCAGGTGTGCGGCTGGGACGATAGCCTCCGCTGTCTAGATTCTCTTCTCTGTGTCCAAGTGCAAAGGGACTCATGTCTACAAGGCTGCCTTCACCGACCTTGGGGAGAAGAGAAGTCATTTAATTGGAAATTTTCACTTCTACCACAAGGGAAGATTCTGGGGGCAATTAGAGTATTGTAATTTCTTATTAAGGTCAAAAATAAATTATAGGTTGAAAACCCCCAACACTGCCCCATGCATACAAGTAAACACATACACACACAATCACAATCTTGTGTGTGCAATGATGTGAGCTCTTATGTCTGCACCATTCATGATTTGAAGGGTCCGAAGGGGTACAGTACAAACCACCTCTTTTCTGCCTCTAAGATGTTCATATTTGGGGTCAGTAAGGGAGATAATGCAGGGGTTAAGGCACTTGTCTTGAAAGCAACCGGCCCCAATTTGATTCTTGGCACACCACAAGATCCCCAGAGCTTTACCAGGAATGATTCCTGAACACAGAGCCAAGAGCAAGCCCAGGGCACCTTCCAATATATAAAAAAAAACCTCAAGTAAAAGAAAATGCTCACACTTTTGGAGACCAAAAAGCTCCCAAAGGGCGGCCCCTTTCCTCCTGATGGGCGTGGTCACTCATTACCGAGGAAACCCTACAATATTTTCCTCTTGACTGTGCAGACTGCATTTGCCCAGCCTTGGATACACAGATTTCCTTTCAGGGTTGCTTCTCCCCAAGATGTGTGGCCCCAAGCCCTGGGCTGTCCATTCCTGTAGGACATCACAAGCCAGAGTAACCTGTCCAAGTAACCAGATGCTTCCTAGTGAGCAGAGGGCCTTGTTCCCAGGACCCAGTCAAACCAGGTTGGAAAGGAGGATGCTGCGAGAACACTCGCCACTGCTCATGCTGGGTGCTCCGAGAGGGCCTGCTTGTCTAACACACCTGCTTATCTAACACACCTGCTTGTCCAAAGCACAGCTGCCTAACACACCTGGCAGACAGGCTTCCTCTTTCAGGATGCTGACTCAAAAGTGCCCTCTGAGCAGGTAACAGCCCCCTCTCAGGAAGGAAAGGAGTGGAAATCACTGTCAGCCGACAGAACCCAGTCACCCAGGGTGCAGAGGACTGTGGCATGGAGGAAACCCCTCAGAGACGAATTCCAAGAAGGCCACTCTGGGACTGCCCTGTGCTCTTGGCCATTCTCTCTGGGGCCTGAGCTCACAGCAGACTCTAGAATGCAGCCCAGCCCGCAGAACAGCTCCCATTTGGTAGGTGAAAAACTTGCAAGTGGAGAGGGCACAGGCAGGACCAAGTTCTCCATTGAGTTCTGGTAATTCTCCACTGAGAATGGCAATAGACCCTAAGCTGGTGGGGAGAATATTCTTACATTTGTTCTTTTACCAGGCCAGTGCACCACGCCATTATGCTCATTTTCTCACTGGGATCTGGTGTAAACACAGACCTAGGAATGAGTCAGATCCAGTTTATTCCATGCTATGGTCTCTTCACTCTCAAGCTGGAAACCCCAGCCAAGTATCAGAGATGTGTTCATGGTGGTGGCATCCTGAGGGCCAAGAAACTTAATGGCCAAGGCCTCCCCTTTCCTGAAGCCCCCAGGGTATGTCCCTGGCACTCAACCAGCCTGGCCCCTGGGATCCCAAGCACCCCACCCCTGCCCCCTGTCCACTGTCCTCTTCCTTCTCAGTTCCATCTCAGCTACTGCCTGCCTGGCGCAAACCACTCCTTTGCCTCAGAGCACTCATCTCAAGTCACCACACATTCTTCTTCCTACCCTATCTACCACCAGACCACAAGCTCAATGCAGGAGGACGAGTTCCAGGTGCTGTTGGCACCATACCAAGAACACAGATGTATTTAAATAAACATTGAATGAACAAACATGAGAATAACAAGAGGCATTATTTGGAGTAATGGTACATGCGGTAGGTTGCTTGCCTTGCATGCAGCTAACCTGGGTTCGATCCCTGACACACCATATAGTGTCCTGAGCACCCCCAGGACTGATCCTGGTACAGAGCCAAGAGTAAGGCCTGAGCACTGCCAGATGTGGCCTAAAAGACAAAACAACAACAAAAAATCAAGAGGCAGCTATGATAACAAAAGCAAACATCCAACAAACAACCCCAAGAGGTCTGAGTGGGTTAACTCCACTTTGGGGATTCTCTGAGGATCACAGGAAATGGCCCCATCCCACCTTCCCATTTATAAATCCAGAGAATATTTACTAATTTACAATGGGTGGCAGAATTCTGTAATGATCAGACTACATCCAAATGTGGGAAGCGCTACATTTACTAGCAGGGTTATGACTCTGCCTGGAATCGGAGTATGTCCATTTGGCAGGGGTACAGGGAGGGGTACAGGGGCTCAGGTTGTGGCCCAACTTGGTTGTATGGCACCTTTGCTCTCTTGAGAAAGAGTTTCCAGAAATGCAGTACTCCATCTTGCCAAAGATCTCATTGTGCCCCTCCCTGGGTGGTGCTGGCAGGGAGGCTGAGCCGTTGAGCCTTCTGCCGCCTTCTCTCTCCACCTCTACATCCCACATCATACCCCACTACTGTCCTTGGCTATAGAGGAGAGAATGGAGCTGAGACTTCTGTGGTCAACTTGCAAACTTAGAGCTTAGGGACATCTATGTCTTGATCTCTGAAACAGAAAACCCTTGGAAGCTTCTAGAAACTGGCACCCAAGAGAAATCTATCAATGCTTTATCCTAAACTAGCAAGATGTTCAAAACCGAGGGGTGCAGGTAAGGACAGTACAGAACACCTGAACCAACAGAACAGGAAAATGACTCATTAGTCCAATTAATAGCAACAGTTGGAATTTTAAAAGGTTCAAAATTAGAATCGAGAATGGGGGGGGTAACCATGGAGGATGTTGTAAGATTCTATAACATCGTGAAGTTCAAACACTTGGTTATCTATGAACATAAGACACTGCTAAACTTATCTTTAAAATTAGCAGAGCAAGAGCCTGGTGAAAATGGAAGGATTTTTAATGAACTAACTCACTAAACAATTCATATCCTTGTAGAAATTCAACAGTTTTCCTCCAAATTTTCAAAGAATGGACTAGTAGCAAGTTATATAAACTATTTCAGAGTTTTAATTCACCTTACAAGTTAGACTTATGTTATTAAGGATACTTGGCAAAAAAAGACACACAAAAAATTGTCAAGGTACCATGTCTGGTGGATTCACATGTATAGGTTCTAAATAAAGGCATGTATATTTATAAAATCTCATAAGTACATTAAGATATTCGAAGTGGTGGAGGTTGGAGCAATACCCAGGGGCTGCTTAGGTCTGACTCCTGGCTCTGTGCTGTGTGCTCACTCCTGGCAGGCTTGAGGGACCTTATAGGATGCTGGGGATCAAGTCCAGGCTGACCACATTCAAGGCAACCCTACCAGCTTGCCTTGAATTACTCCTGCCACCTATTGAAAAGATTTTGCATGATGATTAAATAAAATATCATATGAAAAAGAGAGGTTAAAATCTATTGATTTTAACATTAAAATAATAAAAGGAAACATGAATGCAACTTTTTAGAAACTCACTAAAACTAACGTACATAAAAATTTCAAAAAGGGAAAAAATGTGATAGTGGACGTCATCAAACAGACAAAGAGAAAGCTCCTTTACTCTTAAAATACCGTTTAAAGATATAAATAACCCTCTCACCTTAGAAATTTTTCGAGGGTTTTTTTTTTTGAGGGAGGTTAGGGGACCTCAGTGGGCAGGGCTCAGGGCTTACTCTTGGTTCTGCACTTAGGAATTACTCATGGCTGGATTCACTTGCCCCCAAATTGGGAGAGTTTGGAATATTGTGGATTGAATTCACTCACTCATAGAAATTCTAATATTGGGGCAAACTGGACTATCTGGGCTTGACTCAATGTTCTGCTGTAAACATTTAAAAAAATAAAGCAGATAGAAAGCATCTCTTTCCAAACTAGGGCCAACAGGCAGGAGCCCTACCACCTCCAGGGCTCTCTGCCCGTGATCAACCTGACTTTCTACCTAGAAGCAAGTTCTAGACACCAGCATGGAGGAGACAGGTAAACCTAACTCAGAATCCTAACTCAGAGTCTTGCTCAGCTGAAGTTGCAGCTGGTAAATGGAGTTAGAAGTTTTGGGAAATCTGGAGAAGAAGGTGCAGAAGAGAAACACTAGGACACTGTGAGAGTGGGGAAGTCTGCAGGGCATTCCTTAATAGGTCTGTGCTGTAGCCCCCAAATCAGTAAAAGACAATTCCCGGAGCTCTCACATGGAGGGCAGCTGTTTAAACAGTCACAGAAATGCCAAGTCCTCAGCCACTGCCAAAGTGGGCCCGTGGAGGGGCCATGCCTGGGTATTTCTGCTCAATTTTCCAAAACATGAAGATTCTGCTGCCTCTGCTCTGACAAATTTCAGACACAGACTAACATCACCAGCAAGTCACAGAGACTTCAACTGCTCCTCAGAACAAAACCCAGCTCCAACAAAATCTAAGTACCCCAAAGTATAAAATTTACCACATCTGTCCTCCACAGAAACTTCCCAGATGCATCAAGTGAATAAAGGGTCTAGAAAGAGGACCAAAAGCCTGACATCAGTGGCTGGAGAGAAACATCAAGGCCAGATTGTGCTGTAGCAGAGGCTGGGGCTGCATTCAAAGAGCATCGGGATGCTGGCAAGGCTTTTGGGATAAGAAGGAGAGGCGGCCCTCCAGATGGGAACTGCCAGGAAGCTCAGGTGAGCGCTGCTGACATGAGGAAGGACCATGTGACCAGTTAGAAGTGAACCAACACATGAGGTCTTAGGACAGGGCCATCTGGACAAGGCTCTGGAAGATGTGGGAAGGAAGAAGAAGGTCTCAGTGGCAGCCCAGGGGAAAGGCAGGTAGGGGTGAATGGCATGTTGGGCTGCTGGGTACTGCCCACCACTAGGGCATGAGGTGGGAACAGAAGTACAGGTGTGAGTTTAGATTGACTGGGGCTATCACCGGTTATGTGCTTGCGACACTCCCCAGGGACCTCGTGACAATACAGGGCTGGGCTTTGTGTCTCACTAGTGAGTTGTGTTTTTCTAGCAGATGCCCTCATAAGGCCGCCAAGCACGGCCACGCAGTGCTGGGATCAATTCTCTAGTTGTTGCTCTGAGTCTGGGTCTACAGAAGCAGCAGTGCTCCTCCTGCTAGGAAGAAAGATATGAAACCACGGTCTCTAATGGGTTTCTAGTGGCCCCACCCCTGAGAAGACGCAGAGACAGAAATGCTGTGGTCAAGTGATTACCCCCATCTTGTTGGTGAACCAGCATCTACCACCAAGGTCACACATCACTGGGTGTGACCCCAAAAGCCAATTAATTAGTTAATTAAAAACAGTCCCTTAAAACACAGCCTCAGTCGACCAGAGATGCTTCTACAATGTCAGCTGAGCTGGAACTCTTCTCCTCAAGGGCAGCAAACCATCAAGTGGATTTCTGGAGCAAGAGGAGAGAGAGAGGGGGGGGAAGGAGGGAGAGAGAGGGAGAGGGATAGAGGGAGAGGGAGGGAATAAGGGAGAAGGAGAAAGAGAGAGAGAAAGAGAGATAGGGACAGACAGAGGTGGAGACAGAAAGAGGGGCGAGAGAGACATATAGGCAAAAATAGAGAGACAGAGAAGGAAGAGAGATGAGAGATGGAGGCAGATAGGGGAGCAAGACAGAGAGAAGAGAGAAGTGACATTCCCTGACACACTAGAAGTGTAAAGGGTGCCAGGTGCTGCTTCCTGCACTAGGACCTCCACCTCCTCACCCCCTGAAGTGGGGTGATAGCAGCCACAGTGGGGGCTCTCATGAGGAAAAGTTGAGGTTCGTACATGACTGATGGACCAGGGAGTAAGGTCTGGGGACCCACAGTCTGTGACCTCTTGAACATCTTGCCCTCCCTGGGTCATGGAGTCATGGACCAACATCGACCACCAAAGCCTGGATGACTAACTAGGTCCACATCCACAAAGCCCAGGGTAGTGCCGACCCAGGAGGGGGGTGTGAGGGTACCCACTGCTTGCTCTTCTTTCTCTTAAAGGCCCTGCCGAGGGCCTGAGAGATAGCACAGAGGGTATAGCTTTTGCTTTCCACATGGCCGACCCAGGTTGGATGCTCAGCATCCCATATGGTTGCTGAGTACCACTGGGAGTACTTCCTGAGTGCAGAGCCAGGAGTAACTCCTGAGCATCGCTGGGTGTAACTCCAAAAAGCCTATTAATTAATTAATTTTAAAAGGTCCTGCCAAGAGGCTAAGAGCTGCCGGTCCATGACTGTCACCTCAGGGGCCTCCTGCATGGCTCAGGCCTCACACTGGCTCTTTCTTCTCTCCCACCTCCCTGTTCATGGGGACCTATAGTCCACCTGTTCTGGGCTGTCGTATTTAGATGCAATGGCCCTCTCTGGAGTGAGGTCACAGCTGCTTAAAGTTGGTCCACTCCTGACGCCATCCCACCCTGATCCAGAAACACCTCTGATTTTTTTATATATTCGGTTTCAAATGAATGGTCTACAGCTTGAGAAGCTTGAGATCAACCCAGGATGCTGTGGAGCAAAGCTGTTTGCCCACTCGACAATCCCCGTAGCACCATGACTTGGCTGCAGCGTCCTGCCTTGCTCTCTTCTCTGGGTCAGCAATGCTAAGCCTGCTGAAGCCTCACAACTCTCCACTTCCCAGCCTCTCTTCGGAGACCATCAGAACCCCAGGAAAAGGAATATACAGTGGAGAAGGCGATGACGCTGTGCTTGGGAGCTGCCGGATGCTTCCAACTCCCAGGTCGCACTCAGGGCTTGGAACTCTCAGTCTAGCACTGGTCTGAGTCATTAATAAAGCAGATGGGCTCTGTCAGGCATTGATTCACCATGTCCTGCAAGAGACACAGCCCTGTGCATGCATGTAACCCACAACCACGCAGACATGCGGACACATGCACACACAAACACATACCTGCAGACATATACATGTGCAGATACATACACACATAGATGCTCACACGCTCAGGAGCATGCACACACATAGCACAGATGCACACATGTGCAAACACATACACACAGACTCAGACACACACACACATAGACACATAGATGCACACACGCAGTTGCCCACAAGTGCAGACACACACAGATGCACATATGTGTTCAGGGATCTCTCTTGGAATGGCTCAGGAGACCACATGTGGTGCTGGGGACTGAACCAGAGTCAACAGTGTATAAGGCAAGTGCCCTCCGCTCTGTCCAATCTCTCCAGTCCATGCCTGAGCTCTACAGTGTGTCTGGATACTGGTCAGGAGGGTGACGAGCCTCTGCATGTGGAGAACATTCATGGCACAGGGACACAGGATGTCATAGCCAAAGTCCTGTCTTGCAAAGGGTCCCCAGCTCCTTCAGACCCTAATGACCCACAGTGGTGAGGGTGGCCGCACATCCTGGCTGATCTGACTGAGACTTAGAGCTGACCTAGACTCCTCTTTCCTCCTTCCAGCCTCAGTTCTCTGGGGAGTGGCCACGGGAACTCTGGGCATAGGTTTGAGTCTGCCCCTCTCACCACCCTTGGAATGGGCTTAGTCCTCTCTGCCTTCTCTGCATGGGTCTGAGTTACCCAAATTTAAAAACAAACAAAAAGAGTAGAGGCAAGCAATGGGAGCTGAATAGGTTTTTTTTAGTCTATTCTTGTGGGGTTTTTTGCTTTTGAAATCCATTAAAATAACCTCTTAACTCTTCAACAAGTCTGTTTTCCTCAAACTCATAACCAAAAAGCACAATAATTACAATTGTGGTCTCAGCACCAAGATACAAGGACTCAAATCAAGACGTTCTTCCAGGGGCCAGAGAGATAGTACAGTGGGAAGGACCTTGCCTGGTACATGGACAACTCGGTTTCAATCCCCAGTTTCCCATATCATCCCCCAATCCCTGCCAGGAGTCAGTCCTGAGCACAGAGCTAGAAGTGAGCCTTGAATACAGCTGGGTGTGGCCCCCATTTTTTTAAATTAAAGAGTAAGAGACTTGGGGTGAGACATCATTTGGGGAGACCTTATTGAGCAGCTGAAGGTAGACCAGGCAAGAGGTCACCCCATCAGTCTTCCTGAATGCATTCACCAAGACTCCAATCCCTTCTCTAGTCACAGTGACCCTGGCCACCCAAAACAAAACCCACCCAGCATGGCACCTCTCCCTACTAGATCACAGCTCAGGCAGGCAGGCACCTCGAGGGTCCCCACACCTGGGAACTATGCAAGAAGGGCTGAGGAGTGGGACTAGGGGGGAAGAGCTTGGTCTCAGCTTTTCCCAGGGCTTAATTTCCACAGACAGGCTTAAATTCCATCCTCCAACCTGCACACATCATCCAAATTCTGGTGTACCACATTATCGCACAAATTACCCACAACAAAAAGAGGTGGTATTTGTAGGTCAGGGGTGGGGGGACAGATCTAGCATCATTCTCATTTTCTAGCCACCCCCCTGACTTTTTTGTATTTCCCTGTGATGCCCACTCTGAAGTGAGAGCAAAGCCAAAAAGGAGCATGGAATCCCAACCAAGCTCAACCAACTCAGGTCACACTGAGATTGAATTCCCAAGACACACGACTCACCCCCTCCACATACATGATCCAAAGCTTTCTGGCTCACCCAGGACTGGGAACTAGCCCTGCAATCAAGTTTAGGACATGATCGGCAAACTCCAAAGGGAACTCAAACCTTTCGCTGTTACTCCTTCAGCCCCCTAATGCAGCTGGCTCTTGGAAACAACTATCTCCTCTCTCTGGACTTGCCAGCTCTGAGTCTTCACATGAACAGAGTCACAGGCTGGGTTTCTTGCCCTTGGCTCTCTTTCCTTAGCCTTTTTTAAAGCTTCATCCACATTGTAACAAGTACCAGGACTTCATGGCTTTGGGTGGTCCAATAATATTCCACTAGGGGATCATTTTCTACATTCGATAACTCTGTCAACAGTGAACGGCCATTGCAGTTATTTGCATTTGGGGCACTTATGAATAATGCCGCTCCCATTCATGCGCAAGTTTCCATGTGCGCGTTTGCCCTCATTAATCTTGGATCTGTGCCTCAGAACGGAAGGGCTGAGTCATACGGAAACTCAATATTGAACTCTTTTGCCAATTGCTCTCTGAGAAAGACTTCTTTCCCACTGCTTAGTGACTGTGGAGAATAACCAAGGCTTTGACCACCCAAGTGATGGGCAGGTACTGAGACCCTCCCACAAAAGTCCACCTTTCTTGGATCTGCCTTATTTTCAAGTCTAGTCTCCAGTTTTCCCACTGATCCTGAGTCCTCAGTACGTTTCCAGAAAACCTCCAGTTGATGGAGTCAGAATCAAAACTGTTATTGCTTGTACCCAACATCTGATGATCTTTCTCCGACTTAGAGCCGGTAAGTTATTGGTCAGCACTTTTGATGAGAACAGACAATGGGCCTTGATATTATACCATGCCATGGGGATGGGATGCCTGATTGCCATAATTTAGGTAAGGAACCTGAAACAATCCACCAGGTCTAACTAGAAACACCTTGGTAGAACCGGTGCCAGCTGTAAGATTCATACCTGGTGCCAGGCACGCAGCAGACATCCAGGTCTGCGTCATATCTGTGGAACTATTTCAGCTCTGGTCCTTGAGCTGTTCTGTGTCGGCTCCTCACCCTGTACTTCTCTCAAGCAGAGTCACGCAACTGGCCTGAGGCCTCTCCTGCCTTGTCAGGGATCACTTCAGGGACTTAGCATTCCTGAAGCAACAATAGGATCAGCAAGGCCCAGAGCCAGTGGAGAAATCCCCAAGCTTCGAGCCAGATGATAGTGCAGCATGTAAGGCACTTGCATTGCACGTAACTGACCCAGATTTTTTAAAATTTTTTATTATACCACCGTGAGACATACATTTACAAAGGTGTTCACAATTGGTTCTTGATAATACAGTATTCCAGCACCCATCCCTCCACCAGTGCCCCATTTCCACCACCAATGTACCCCCACCACCTCCCACCCACCCCCAGGCTGCCTCAACAGCAGGTAGCCCTGTTTCCTCTCTTTCTCTCTCTGTCTCTGTCTCTGCATATCTCTCCCTCTTGTTTTACACATTGTGGCTAGCCCTGCAGATATTTAGAGTTTATCACTTAAGTCTCTTTGTGTATATTCAATGGTGAGTTTTAATCTGCCATTACCATTTCCACACATTTAGTAAAACACTGGTATCTATTTATGTCGTATTAATGAATGCAGTCATTCTATATCTGTCCTTTTCCTTCTGACTAATTTCACTCAGCATGATAGACTCCATGTCCATCCATTTGCAGGTAAATTTCATAATTTCATCTCTTCTGACAGCTGCATAGTATTCCAAAGTGTAGATGAACCACAGTTTCTTTAGCCAGTCCTCTGTTCTCGGGCATTTAGGTTGTTTCCAAATTCTAGCTATAGTGAATAGCGCAGAGATGAATAAAGAAGCACAGATAGTGTTTCTGCTATGTGTTTTTCGGTCTCTCGGGTATATTTGCAAGAGTGCTATTGCTGGATCAAATGGGAGCTCAATGTCTAGTTTTCGGAGGAATGCCCATATTGTTTTCCAAAAGGGCTGGACCAGCCGGCACTCCCACCAACAGTGGATCAGAGTCCCTTTTTCCCCACATCCACGCCAGCACCGGTTGTTCTTGCTGTTTTGGATGTGTGCCAGTCTCTGTGGTGTGAAACGGTACCTCATTGTTGTTTTGATTTGCATCTCCCTGATGATTAAAGATGAAGAGCACTTTTTCATATGCCTTTTGGCCATTCGAATTTCTTCTTTTTGGAAGTTTCTGTTCATTTCTTCTCCCCATTTTTTTGATGTGGTTAGCTGTTTTTTTCTGGCACCCTATATGGTTCCCTGATCAGTCAGGAGCGATCCCTGAGCACAGAATTAGAAGTAAGCCCTGAGTGTCATCAGGTGTGACTGCCAAAATAAAAGAGTAAAAGTAAATTGCCTAGTTTTGCGGTGGCTTTTTGTAGCTAGGGAGATAATACAGATGCTAAGATAATACAGATGCTAATACTTGCCTTGCATTCAGCCTACCCAGGTTCCATCCCCAGCACCCTATGTGGTTCTTTGTTTACACTTTTTTAAATTATTTTTATTATAACACCATGAGATAGACATTTACAAAGCTGTTCATGATTGAGTTTCAGTCATACAATGATGCAGCATCTATCCCTTCACCAGTGCATATTCCCCAATTTTTCCTCTTCTCTCTCTCTCTCTCTCTCTCTCTCTCTCTCTCACACACACACACACACACACACACACGCACATTGTGGTTTGCCATACATACATTTAGGGGTTATCATGTAAGTCCCTTTGCTTACAGTCAATGATAAGTTCCTTTGAACCGCACTATGGTTGATTGCTGAGCCCAGAGACAGGAGTTGGCCCTGAGCACTGCCAGGTGTGCTCTCCCCTTCAAACATAGCAATCTTGGTGACTTCCTAGAAGTCCCTTCTGCCAATGGCAATGAGCTCCCTAGAGTACAGTGGTTTGTCCTGTCCTCTGCCTCACCCTCACCATCACCCTCGTGCCAGCAGCACCCCTCCCCCAAGTAGAATCAGCATCTGCTTTTGGAAGAATGCATATTGGGATGATAGGTCAGATTCCCGGAAAAACAGATGTCTCTGGCGTGGGAAGAGCAGGGGGCCACAGATTATGGTCTGGCCCTATCTGTGGAACAGGGGCTCTGTGAAGGAATCCTGCAAAGACTCCCACACCCCTGAAGTTCTGTGTCTTAGGAACAGCGTGATTGTCTTGCCACTGCCTGAGCATTACATCTTTCCTGGATTTGTATGTCTCAGCTGTGACCCTGCAGCCAGGCATCTGTTCAGATTGATGACAGTCCTGGCAGCTGAGCCCACAACCAGGATCCGAGGTGCAGTGTAGAACCAGTGCCCAAGTTGAGTGGCTCATGTGCTTTGGACACTGTGGTCACTTCAAGTCTTCTTGGGGACCATGCATTGCAAAAGACCACTGCAGCCTAAGCCATCACCGTGCTCTGAAAATTGGCCTCCCAGACCTCATGTCACCTCACCCAGCAAATCTCGACCCCAGACCGGGCCTGGTTTTAGGCTAATGGCACCTGTGAAACATTAGATAAATCATGTCTCTGGAAGTTGTCAGAGCACTGAGTTGCAGGCTTTCCTCTGGTGTATCCCTTTGTTTACCCGACTAAACTGATTCCTGGAGAGCCAAGTGAGTGCATACAGTGCTTTGCATGTGGAGGCCTGTGAGTGATTCCCCTCCACTGCCTATGACCACCCAGGACCAGCAGCAACAACTCCCCAGCACAAAGCCAGGAGTGACCTCTGAGCACAACCAAGTGTGATCACTTGTCACTTGTCTTCCCGTTGTTCATGGATTTGCTCGAGCGGGTGCCAGTAACATCTCCATATGTCCTGTCACATGCTAGTGTAGCCCAAGGGCATCTGCTTGCTCCAGGAACATGAAGTGCCTCAAACCATTTCTTCAGGTCATGGGAATGAGGTGTATAATTGTTACTGGTTTTTGGTATATCAAATATGATATGGGTAGCTTGCCAGGCTCTGCTGTGCGGGTGGTATACTCTCAGTAATAGGCTCTCATCTCATGCATTTACTGATGAACAGGGAAAGGTGGGCTATTCTTTTGGGTGGAGTTTTGTCGAGTTGTGGATTCCGAATGTTGAAAATGACTGCCCTCATGGTGTGGGGGGGTTCCTCTGGCTTCTTGTGAGGCTCTATTGGGATGGCGGGCCAGGATTACTTTTGGATATATAAGGGGACTGACTTGAGGTACTGGGATCCACTTTGGTGGGAAACTTGGGCCCAGGCACATAGTCTAAGTTCTGACCAAGAGATAGAGAATCCATTATTTTGGATTGTAGTGGCAGAGCTTGTTTTATTGGTAATTAGTACAAGTGTTTTGGAACCACGCTGGGAATGGAGTTTTCATCCATTGCCCGCCAACCTTGGAGGTAGAAAGGGAACTCATTTCTTGATATTGTTGGGGGATCCCAGCAGCTTCCCGACACTACCTCAAGACTAAATATTCTTGGGGCTGGAGTGATAGTACAGTGAGTAAGGATGCTTGCCTTGCACGTAACTGACCTGGGCTTGATCCCCAACACCCTATATGGTCCCCCAAGCCCTGCCAGGAATGATTACTGAGTGCAGAGCCAGGAGTCAGTCCTGACCAGTACTACCAGGTAAGGTCAACCCCTCCCCCAAAAACAACCTCCAAAAAACCAATATTTTTGCTTTACTGAAAAATGAAAAGAACTCTCTCTCTCTCTCTCTCTCTCTATATATATATATATATATATATATATATAAAAAGAACTCTCTCTATATATATACACACATTTATGTGATGCCCTTGGGCTACACTAGCATGTGACAGGACATATGGAGATGTTACTGGTGCCTGCTCAAGCAAATCGATGAACAACGGAAGCTAAGTGATACAAGTGATGTATATATATGTATATATATATATATATGTACAAAGTAAAACTTTGTATATATAAACTTTGTGTCTATATATGTATATATATGTACAAAGTATGTACAAAGATCCCCCAAAGGAAAACCCTAATCAATAAACTACTATCAATCAATAGAAAACTTTAAAAAATCAATCAACTAATTAATCAAGTTGGAAGTAGTTTCTTCCAAGTACTGGATGAGATCATGTTAAAGAGCAAAGAAAGTTTGCCCCCAGGTCCTCAGCCTTCAGCAGGCAAGACTAGAAGGTAGGAAACTACAGAACAGGAAGGGGAATGGACAGGAGGGCAAAGGAAGAGGGCTGGAGGTTGGGAAGAGACAGAGTCCTTAGGTCCCATGAAGCTTTCAGGCTCTGTCCAGCAACTCCTGTCTGTTGAATCAACAGACCAATACCCGGGCCCTGACCTGGCAGCACCCAAGCCCTTTCGGCTTCCTGTCTCAGGGCCTCCCTGTCACCATTGTGTGCCAGGCCAGTCAACCAATCAGCCTTGCTGGTGCTTGGGGAGGGGTAAGCCCCCTGGACAAACCAGGCCATTGTTACGTTCTTGGCTGCAAAATGCTTGGACACATTCCAGAAGGGGCCTCAGCCCGTCCCCTGCCACAGCTGCTGCCTGCTTGGTGACAAGTTCCGGGCCAGCTTCTCCTTTCCCCGGGCCACACTTTTTGTTTTCCTGTTTCTTATGCGGCTGTTCCCAGGGGCTCAGGTTTTGAGATGAGCATGACATTTGCTAGTGCCCTGATAGACAGATTGATCTTGAGTCCATGCTAATGGTCCCTGTGTCCTCTCTCCTCCCGTGCTATGTCTTTGGTGACTGGCTACATCTAGGTGAGATCTAGTCTCATTTGAAAGGAATCCCTTGAGTATTTCTCACAAGGCCACTTTAGTGGTGATAAATTGCTTTAATTTTTGCCTGTCTGTAAAGCTCTTTATGCCTCTTTCAGTACTGAGGTAATCAAGTCAGGTAGTGTATTCCTGGTCCCAATCCTTTTCTTGAAGCATTTTAAGTACACTGTGCCATTCTCTTCTGTCTCAAAAGTTTCCTCTGGAGAAACATGCCAATAATCTTGCTTATTCTCCCTCTGTGGGGAATCCAGTCCATGCAGGGGTCAGGATGCTCTCAGTGCATATGTGACATCAAGGATTGAACCCCAGAACTTACACAATGTCTAGACCACCTATCCTAGACCTTTCTCAACTGGGGCCACAAACAGTTGAACTGTCCTATCCCACTCATCTCAGGTGGTGACACTGGGGCTTGAACTCATGACCTCATGGTTGCCAGGAAAGTGCTTAAAACCATTTTCTGAGCCTATACAAAGTTTCATATGTTCCCTTGTTCACTGTTTTGTTTTTTAAGAACTGTTGATGTCCTCTCCTAATCTTTTGTTTTCCACTGTAATTAGATTCTCTCTTGACTGTGTCTCAGTTTGATTTGTTAAGAAATTTTCGAGCCTCTGGAATTGAGAATCTGATTCCTTGACCAAATTATGGAAGATCTCAGCTATTATCTCCTTAAATAAGACTGTTATCCTTTTCTCTCTTTCCTGGCACTCACATGACATAGTGAGTGATCCTCCTGTTGCCACCCCAGAAGACTCTGATGCTAGTTTGTGTCCTTTAATCACTATTGCGTTTGGGTGTTTTCTGGCACCCTCCCCTCCAGTTCACTAGTTCTAGTAGCTCCTTCATCTTATTTGCTGTACAGCTACTTTCCTGTACAGGCACTGCCTAGAGACCCATTACTTCTATTTGAATTTTTTTCCTTATTTCTCTGTCTTTGCCTTGCTGTCATTCTCATTTCATCCATCAACTACCCTCCTGCGTTTTACAAGCAGTGTAGGACTCTTGCTTTGAACTC
Organism: Cryptotis parvus; assembly: GCA_021461705.1. Taxonomy (NCBI): domain Eukaryota; kingdom Metazoa; phylum Chordata; class Mammalia; order Eulipotyphla; family Soricidae; genus Cryptotis; species Cryptotis parvus. The sequence continues at coordinate 93,270 of JAJIBD010006865.1, read as the reverse complement.
TTCTTCCGGTAATTTACCTAGTCCTGCTACACTGAGGCATTTCCCTGGGGTGGGTAGGTGCGGGGTGGGAGTATTTGGCTTTGTTCCCTCCTGTGTGCTATGCGTGGTCTTCTTTCTCTTACTTTTGAAATTCTGTGTTGACTTCTAAGGGTTGAGCTAATGGCGTTCTTTCCAGACTTGCAGCTCTAGTGCCTGTGGTGGTAGCCGGTCAACCCTCTGTAGCAAAAGGAGTCTCCAGACAGTGCCCAGAGTTTCCACCTCCTCTAGGGACTGCAGATGCTCATGCTTTGAGCTTGCACATTGCTCCTTCCCAAGCAGCCACAAGCCAGCGCAGGCCCCTGGTCAGTGGTCTGGCTCTGCACTACAACTTCCGCAGCTTCTGAATACATTGTGGACTTCTGAATACCATGGGCTTGGATCGTGGACAGACTGTGAGCTGTGGGTATTTCTTAGGCTCTGTGGGCGTCATCTGCCAACAATCTCACCACTCTCAAGCCTCATTCTAGGCTCTGGCCCCAAGTAGCTACTCCTGGGGGCATGAGTGGTCGGGTGGGGGCTGCTCTGAGCTCTTCCTCTTGAGGTTGTTGTTCTAGCAACTTCCATAGGGGGTCTGAGCACTGAGGCAGTGAGTGTCACTGACAGATGTCAGTTCTCAGGAGTGGGGATCCTAGACAGGCAGGGACTGGCCTAGTGTAGAAGCCCCATGTGGAGAGGATCCTCGCTGGGGGAGGCTGCAGGTGGGCTCACTCAGCCCCCTCAAAGCTCTACTTGAGCCTCCCCACCAGGCACAGATCCCAGTGACCTGGTTACTGCAGCCCACTGCCACTCACCGCCCAGAAAATGGTCATGTGTAGTCTCAGGGCACCCCAGAGGCTGGGATGTGGGTGTCCCTCCACCCTCCAGCTCCCTGTCCCACCCCCTGCCTCAGGGTTCCAGGCCGCCCAGAGTCCCATTGTTCTATGCAGGAGGCGTCTCTCTGTGCCCACAGTCAGCTGTGTGTGGTCCCCTCCCTGACACAGTCCCCAAGGTCCAAGGGTCTCAGAGACGTGCGTAAGCTACTCCATCCTTCCCTGCCCATCCCCCTCCCCACCAAAGGCTCCAGACCACAGCCAGCCCTCCATCTCGTGGACTATGGTGACCAGTAGCATTCCAGGAAATTCTGTTTGTTTTCTACCTCTCTGAAGTTCTCCTGCCTTACCCCATGAAACACCCTGACTTTGTCCTGCAACTGAGCCTTCGTATAACTGGTATCTTCTTGTGACAAGGACATGAGCCCAGCATTCATTAATCTGACCTCTTGCCAAAACCCATTCCCTCTTTTTAACCCCCAACCTGCGGCCCTTTACCCCCCCAAATATACCAGCCTTGATCTGGGAGCGAGCGAGGACAGTAGGTCTGGGACTTGAGTTAAGAGAGGAGGTAAGTCCAGTCCTGAGAGGGCAAGGCAGCCCCGGAGAAAGGAGCCCTGAGATAGGACACTCCCAGTGGAGAAACTGAGGCACAGGATTCATCTCTTGCCTGCCTGCCAATGGAAACACAGCCACAACAGGTGGGGGTAGGCTGTGTACAGGGGTCAAGGCTTCAGAGAGCCTGCCTCTGACCCAAAATTTCTCCCCCTACTGGAGCAATGGCGTCCCAGGTCAGAGGTTCCCACTCCCCAGCTCTGGCTTTACCCCCCAGGGCTATGCAGCCGTGTCTGGAGACACATGTAGTCACCAATAAAGAAAGGGACTCTGCTGACTGCGCCATAAGACACAGGGCAGCTGAAGATTATCATGGGCGGTTGGTCTCCCTGAGATGTGGCAAGCTTGCTGACAAGCATGAACAGGGCTTTTATTTGTGGGGAGGACCTGGCTACTATTTCAATATCATTTTTAGTAATTGGCCTGTTTAGGTTTTGTATTTCACCCTAATTCAGTTAAGGGAGGGTGGGGAAAGGTTTAATGCTAAATATTCACCCTTTTATGGCCGCACAAAGTTGCTCAGAGCAATCTGTTACAATGATTGCTTCTCTTTCTGTAAAACCTGTTGTAATTTCTCCCCTTTCATTTCTAAGCTCTCTCTCTCTCTCTCTCTCTCTCTTTCTTTGTGAGTCAGGCTAAGTGTCAACCTTGGTAATCTTTCAAAAAGTCAACTTTTGGTTTCATTGATCTTTTGTTTGTTTTCAGAATTCTATATTGTTTATGTCTGCTCTATTTTTCATTATTTCTCTCCATTGCCATTGAGTTTCGCCTGTTCTTTCCCTACTTTCTTTAGATGAGAGGTTAGGTTATTTGTTTCCTGATGAAAGTGTGTTGTGAGGGCTGGAGATAGTGCAGCAGGTAAAACATTTGCCTTGACACAGCCAACCATGGTATGCTCCCCAGAACCCGTACAGCCCCACAAGCTCTGCCAGGAATGATTCTTCAATGCAGAGCCAGGAGTAAGCCCTAAGTACTGCAGGGTGTGGCCCCAAACCAAACTATGTTGTGCTATAAACTACCCTCTTTTTGCTGCTTTTTCTGTGTTCCATATGATGTGGCATAGGAATCTTTGCCTTTCTTGATTTCCTCCTTGATCCAATGGATATTCATCAGTTTATTGTTCAGTTTCCAGATGTTCAAGTCCCCTCAGCCTTATTTTACAGTTACTTTCTATTGATAAAAGATTATGGTATGAAAAGATATTTGATAGAATTTCATCTTTAATATTTTTGGACATTTCTTTGGGTTCTGGCATGTGGACTCTCTGGGAGAATGTGCCATGTGCACTGGAGATGAATGTGTACTCAGATTTTGGGGGTGAGGTGGGGTGGAGATTCCTATAAAGGTCTGTGAAGTCCAGACTTTCCACTTTCTGATTCCCCATTTAAGGATACTGTTTATTTGCTGACCTTTGGTCTGGCTGATGAATCCAACATTTGGAATAAACTGTTATGGTATCCAACTACTATTGTGTTGCTATCAGTGTTTTTCAGGACTATTAGAAGTTGCTATTTGAGTTCAGGTCACACCCAGTGATGCTCAAGGGGTTGCTCTAGGCTCTGCACTCAGGAATTACTCCTGGAGGTGCTCAGAGGGCCATATGGGATGCTGGGGATCAAACCTAGGTTAGCAGCATGCAAGGCAAGTGCTCCACCCACTAGAATATGTCCTTGACCTGCAGATATTTTTATGCTCCCTTCATTTGATCCAGATATGATGGTTAGTGTTGAGTCTTCTTAATGCTTGAGTCCCTTAATTATTTTTCTAATTTTATTTATTATACCACTGTGAGATATACAATCACAAAGATATTCATGATTGGGCTTCATTCGCACAGTGTTCCAGCACCCACCCCTCCACCAGTGCCCATTTCCCACAACCAAACGTCCCTTAATTATTATATATTGCCCATCTCTGGACAGATATGTTTTTAGGTCCATATAATAACAAAGAGAGACACTGTATAAGGCTATTGTTTTTAGCTTGAAATCTACTCTGTCTCATATAAACATGTTCATTTCAGCCCTTTCAGGAAGTTGCTATTTGCTTGGATAATTTATTTAGCCTTTTGCTTTGAGTCTGTGTTTATCATCAAAGTTCAAGCGTGTCTCTTGTGAGCTCTAGAAGTCCAGGTTTTGTATTTTTTTCACCCATTTTAATTTGTTTTTACTCACACCTGGTTCTGTGTTCAGAGGGCACTCCTGTCTCTGTGCTCAGGGCCACATTAAATGGTCTTGAGGGACCCTACACAGTGCTAAGCTTGGAACCACTTTCACTGGTACAGTTGTTAGAAAATAGCCTTTACATTTGTATTATCTCAGCAGTTCAAGAAGGTTGGGTTTTGTTCCCTGCAGCATTGTTTACAACATCCATGAAGGGGAAGCAACCAAAATGCTCAACAAAAGTTGAGTGTGTGTGTGTGTGTGTGTGTGTGAGAGAGAGAGAGAGAGAGAGAGAGAGAGAGCTCACTGAGGGTGAGGGGGACTGTGTTAAGTAAATATACTCCATAGAATACTACTTTTACTATAAGAAAAGATGGATCTTGCAGTTTGCTACAACATAAATGAAACTAGTGGGTGGCAAGTAAAGTAAGTCAGAGGAGAAAGTCAAATATGGAATAATCTGGCTCCTACGTGATACATAGAAAGAAGCAAATCAGGGAATGGACTGTCTAATGAAATCTGATGACAGAACTTAGGCTGCCATGTGCGTGGGATAGGCAAGGAAGCAGAGGAGCAAGGATGAGCAGATGAGGAAGAGACCAAGGGATGAGGATTACTGGGACTTTGGTGGTGAGTGTGGAGCAATAATGTTGTACCCCTAAAGCATAAATATGAACATATTGTAAATCATTGTCACCTCATAATCATCATTTTAATTCAATTAAAAACTAATAAAGCTGCAGAAAAGGGGAGGATTATTCTAGCGAGGACGCCAAGAAGCCCTGTTGTCTGAACCCACAGCTCCTATTCCAGTGCATTCACTCCTTCTGTCCCCTCTCCACTGGCTAAGAGCTAAGGGTCATGGGAGCAGGAGGGGCAGTAAGAAGACTGCACCCAGTGGAAATGATGGACATGGCACTGTTGATGCTCCCATATGGTTGGGGAGAGGGATCTGATCCTAAAATGAGTCCACCCAATGGACTGACTCAGTCCCAAAGGTCTGGTGAGAGACTAGAGTTCCATGCTGACTTCACAGAGAACTCTGTGACTCCCTCATTATATTACAAATAATGGCACAGCTCAAATTTGGGGGGCTCAGAACTGGGATAGAAATTCCAACATGGAACAATCAATAAAATTCAGATCTGGGCTTCAGATCCTGCAATCAGCTTCCTACTCTAGAGGTCAAAAGGCTTTCCAACTGGGCTGGACCTGCTGTAGAATGGGTGAGGTTTGCCTTGAATGCACTCAAGCTGGGTTGGATCCCCAGCACCCTACAGGGTCTCTGAGTCTGCCAGGGCTGATCCCTGAGCACGAGCCAAGAGTAAGACCTGGGTACCACCAGATGTGGTCCAAAAACAAAATCAAATGGTTCTCCTGACTTTGTACAAAGACAACATATTTGCAGTAAGTTAAAGAAACTGGATCTCAAGGTGCTGAGGTTGCTGCAGCACTAATCTGATCCATAGGAATGGGTCCCACATCCTTGGTGAGGGCCCATCCTTCTCTGTGACAGACAGCCCCATTCAATAGCTCAGTTTTTTACAGCCCCCTGAAAGTGAGTGAGTCCCCCTAGAACCCAGTCTCTGGGGCCCTCCACTCTCTGCTGTGTGCAGTGGTATAGTATGGGTGATGTGTGCAACTTTTAAACCAGACCCCACATTCACACCCCAGGAACAGGCATGGTAGCCACACATACAAACAGGCTACATTCATTACCACATACTCCAAGTGGGGCTCTAAGGGACCAGCCTAATGCCTGACTCACTGCTCAGTGCTGTCAGAGAAACTTCATGTTCCTTATCATGCTCTGGACATGTTTTGTTTCCCCTTTCCCTAAGAGGCAGCATCCCCAGAGCTGGGCCTGCACAGCCAGTGGGTGGTGTTTGGGCAGACTCTACTGAGAGGTGCCCTAGGGCCATGTGGTGTCAAGAAACAGACTCAGGATCTTCCACATTTTTAAGCGCACATGCTACCACTTAGCTCTCTCTCTGGCCCTAAGGTAGATTTGCATCAGAAGCAGCCATAGTACTCAGAAAAGAGCCCTGTGTGAGCTGTGCTCAACCCCAGTTTCTTCTGAAGTCACTTGAAGAGAGACAGAGGGAAGAGTAGGGTAAGCAGTGGTCTGTGGTGTCAGGGAAAAGGCAGGAAGGGGATGACAGCCATGTTCTGGCTTTGCTCCCTGTCCCTAGGAGCCTAAGTTTCCTTGTTGCACCCCCAGAGTTTCAAGGTGGAGCCTATTCTCAGATGCCACCCAAACATGGGGAATGCTTGCTTAGCCACGAACCTTCCCAGGCAGCCATTTCCAGAGCTCATCCAAGGGACATGGTCTTGTGTTGTCAGAAATGCAGAATTTGTTGGGTATTTCTAAGCTAAGGTTGAGACCTAGTCAAGAGGGAACTTTGGGGGGTATTTGGCTGGATTCGGTCAATGAAAAAGTCTTGGTCAGTGGTCACAAGCAACCCCTAGTCCCTGACATTCCATTCCACCATACTCATTATTTCTGACTTTCATATGCTCCTGGAGTGGCTGCTAATTCGCATCACACAGGCCAACAGAAAGAAGGATTGGCTCCAACCATCAGTGCAAACACTGAAAGAAGGAGGAAAGCCTCATGCCTGGAGAAGCAAAGGGCCTGGGTCAATTGTCTTTTCCAGAAGGTTCTGGAAGCGACTGCATCATGCTTCCATTTCCTCTCATTGGCAATATCTTAGCACAGCATGAATGGAAGTTGGCAATGCGAGCCTTTATTTGGACTTCAAGCTCAGTTCCCAGGACAGAAGAGGGCAGGGCAGGGTGTTAGAAGAAATAGCCTTTGCTGTGGTGCCCTCCACCAAGGTGCATGCTCTCTGTCTCTGTCTTTGTCTTTCTCTGTCTTTCTTTTTTTCTTTTTCTTTTTCTTTTTTTTTTTTTTTTTTTTTTTTGCTATTTGGGTCACACCCAGCGATGCTCAGGGGTTACTCCTGGCTCTGTACTCAGGAATTACTCCTGGCAGTGCGCGGGATCTATGGGATCGGGGATCAAACCCAGCCGGCGGCCCACGCCCTCCGCTGGGCTATCACTCCAGCCCCTCTCTATCTTTCTCTGTCTCTCTCTGTGTCTCTGTCTCTCTCTGTCTCTTTCTGTCTCTCTCTGGATTCTGCTTTAGCCACAGCTGACTGGTTGGGGAGACTGTGAATTGATTGCTTCTTCCAGCCTGATCTTGCCCCTTCCATGAAAAGTAAACTGCTATCTTCCCCTTGTTTGGGGAGTGGCTAAAAGGCCCTGATGTCTGATGTCTGGACATGATGAGACTTTCAAGCTGACTCCTGACCCTTGTGCCCTGAGGCCATCCTTCAGTCTCTTTATGACAAGCTTACATGATGGTTCACCCAACAGGAAAGGCTCAGGCTGGTTCTAGCCTTATGGTTTAGAGTTTTAAGAAGGAACATTGGAATCCTCTTCTTCCCCACCTCAAGGTGGAGGCTTTGGGGTGTCATGTCTGTGGAAAGTGTTCATCACTTAGAGTCACTTGTCTCATTGTATGACATCGCACAGGTAATGGCTCACCCTCGAGCACCTTACCTGCTCAGCATAAATACCCTCTTTATCCCTATTAATTCACCTAAGTATATTAGAATCCCCTTTCCTCCAATAATGCCTTGTATACTCATCCTTCAGAAGTTTATCTCACTGCCAGCTGCTAGTCCAATTGTCACCTTGCTCCTCTGACCATCTAGCCATTCATCCATCTCTACCCTCTGTCCATCCTCCTACCCATCCCTTGCTCCATTCATTCTTCCATTCATCCAATACTTTCACCTATTCATTCATAATCTCTCCACCATTCATCATTCTTCCTTCCATTCTTCCTCCTACCATGCTTCTCTTTCACCTATTCACCAGTTATTCACCAGTTCATCTATCCATCCTTCTATCCATCTTTCCATCTATTCTTCTATATAGCTACCCATTTATTCTTTCTTCCATTATTCCATCCTTCCTTTCTTCCACGCATCCATTCATCTTTCCTTCTGTCCATACATCTGTCCATCTATTCATTCATCCAATCACCCATCTACTCATTCAACCACACATCCATCCATCCATCCTTCCATCTATCGTCTTTCATTTTTCTTCCATATTTTCATCCTTCTCATCCATTCATCCTCCTATCTATTGTTCTTTTAATGCACCCACCCTTCCTTCCATCCAAACACCCTTCCTCCTTCCATCCATATATCCACTTACCGATCTTTTCTTCCTTCCATTTATTCACCTTTTCTTCCTTTCTTTCATCCATTAATTCAGTCAGCACTCATTTACTAAGCACTAAGAAAGAGAGAGAGAGAGAAAAGAGCATGGTTTTAAATGACAAGGCCTTCCGTCCATAAAAACGAATCTCCATGCAAAAAGGATCAAGGGGGTAAAAGGGTAGAGGAGTCACTGGTTTCTCAGATGGCTGAATTCTGAGCATTTGAAAGATCCCCAGGCAGCAAATCTCAGGTATCGAGCAAAGAAGGATGAGCTTCTAGAGAGGGTCTTGTCAAAAGCCCTGGCTCAGCCGAGATAAGAGGAGAGGAGGAAGCATAGAGAAAGAGGCAGCCTGGTACAAGACAACTACTCTGTGCAAGGTCATTGCTAAGTAGCAGGTCCACTTAACAAAGAGTGATAACAATATTATGTGTTAATGGATACTCTCTTCTGAGCCACACACACGTGCAATTTCACCAGGTTCTCTGAAATCCTACAAGTTGTCTTTGCTTTATGGACAAAGAAACAGCTGCCCTCTCTCTAGGAATGACAGTGCTCAGCTCGTGAAAGGCCAGGAGAAGCAGCTCTACAGCCCTTGCTCTCTTTCTTTCGGGCTGATGTTTCAGCCTGGATTGAGGCACAGAAAGTAGAACTGGGGCTGAGTGGGTCTGTGGTGTCACACACACCCAAGGTAGAGGCTGGTCACATCTGACTCTTCACCTGCCCTGGGAGCTCTTTGGAGGTGAGAGTTGGGTGCTCTTTCTCTCAGACCCGCACCACGCAGTGTCCCGAGGATATTGTGGCAGGGCTGAGGTCTAGGAACTTATCAATAAATAAAATGTCCATGTGGTATTGCCAGCCTTGAGAATCAAAGCACATTCATTAGGTTTATCAGCATGTGGCAGCAAACCTATAACAAAGGCAAAACAGCAGTCTATTTGCTTCTTTTTATATCAGTTGGTTTTTTTTGGGGGGAGGGCCACACCCTGTGGTGTTCAGGGCTGACTCCTGGGTCTGTGCTCAATGCTCACTCCTGACAGGGCTCCAGGGACCATATGTGGGGCCTGTATCGAACTCAGGTTGGTCGTATGCAAGTCAAGTGCCCTAAACACTGTGCTATATCCCTCCAGCCTAGTCTATTTGCTTTTCTGTGAAGAAGTCCATAAACAGGCAATGGATGGGTTGACACAGTGTTTCCAAAGAATGAGGAAGTAAAATTTTAATCCTGTGGTCTCACCATGCTGCTTCTTGGCTTCATTTGCCCAGGATACCTCTAGACACAAAGAAGGTACTCAAGCTCCAGCCTTCATATCTCCATTCCAGGTTCAAGGAAGGAAAAAGAGAAAGTAGAACACTTTTAAAGAAACTTACAACGTCTCCTAACTACCTGACAAGAACCTAGTCACATCACATCTGAGCCCCCAAAGAGATGGGGACTGCAGTCCTGTGAAGACATCACTTCCCTTGGTACTGTTAAGGAGGAGAGAGCAGAGAGATCAGGCAATGGGAAAGGCACTTGTTTGCATGCAGCTGACCAGGGCTCAACGGTGCTGTGGTGACCCTTGAGCAGAGGGCCAGGTGCAGCCTAAAATCAAACAGCAAGAATGATGAAAAGGAAAGGAGGAAGAAGGTTGCTGCCAGCAGCATTTGGTGTCTGCAAACCTGCATACAGATGGCATCTCTTACTGCTGAAGGGGCTAGCCCTGGCCCTCTTGGAGATGCCACCTTCTTAAAAGCTCCAGAGAAGGAGTTGTGCTGTGGTTTGGGGACATGACATCTGCCTGGTCAGTGGAAGTCCCCTGGGCTCATGGTTGCCAGGAGGACAGGGCTCAGGAGCTCCCACTGCACTTCTGACAATAGCAGAACCTCTCTTGAGCGGCTGGGAGATGGAGTTAGCTGCCTCCTGCTTCCTGAGACCCAGCAGGCACTTGCACAGCAGGACTCAGTCCCCAATCCCCCAAATATCTACAGAGCCCCCAGACCAAGGTTTTGCACGTCAGCCAATATCTCAGGTACTATCCCTGGGCAGAATTTGAGGGAGGTAGGGACCCAGGCACTCCTGAACATGACGCTCCAGGGTCCCACAGAACATGAAATGGACAGAAGCATCCAGGACAGTGAGTGAGGCTGTGATTGGCAGCACCTGCGGCAGTTCCATGGCCCAGGCTGCCGGACCAAGTTTGAAGCTGGCTTGAGACGGGCTCTGGATTGTGCAGAACAAACCAAGTGCAGCTGGTTTTCTCAGGGGTGTCCCTGACAGCTTCTTTCCCTTCCACTCCTTGGGCCCCACTATTGAGCCCAGAAGCCACTTCTTGCCTGCCCAGTAGTTGCCCCCCTAGACTTGGAAATAGCTTCCAGCATCCGTTGTTTGTACCCCAGGTGAGGCAAAGTGACCTGACCCACTGCCCACTTAGCAAACAAGGAAACCAGGGTGCCGAGAGGGTTACGGCATCTGCTTCCAGGCTCTCCAGGGCCTGCGAGGTGAAACCACACTATGTGGCAGCCAAGGTGGAGACTGGCACAGACACAGGCCCTAGGAGGGGCTGTTCCTGTCCCGGGGCCGCGCCCTTTGGTGGGGCTGAGGCAGGTGCCAGCCCTCGCCTGGACTCCTAGGGGAGTCCCTTTCCTGCCCTGCCCACTGACGCTGGAGGAGCCAGGTGAATGGACACCTTTGTTCTGGAGCTCAGGCTCCTGCCTCTGCGGGTTCCAGGAGAGTCGCTGGCTGGGATCCAATCCCTCCTGCCTGGGCAGACTCAGAGAAGTAGAGGGCAAAAGAATCCAGGCCGGGCACACACCTGCCGGGTGGGAATGAGGAATGTAAGGCCTGATGTCCCGACTCCCCCACACAGACCAGCATCCGACCCCCACCCAGGTGCCTTTGGGTCCCAGAGAGAGCTTCTTTCTCCAATGCAGACATTGTGCTCTGTAGGCTTGAGTTTCTGCATCTGTCGAAAAGCCGCAAGAACCCCTCCAGCTTAGGGGAAAGAGACTGCAGGTAAAATTGCTGGCACCAGTAGCTGGGATCAAACCCACAACAGCAAGAGTTTCCCATATCTCTTTTGATTTTGGTTTTGATTTTGGGACCACATTCGACAATACCCAAGGGTTCCTCCTGGCTCTGCACTTAGGGAACATTCCTGGCGGACTTGGGGACCATATGGGATGCCAGAGGTTGAACCTGGGTCAGCTATGTGCAAGGCAAACGTTCTACCCTCTGTACTATTGCTCTGGCCCCCAGGTTTGGTATCTCAATAGTTATGGAGTCCAGTAGGAGGAACCACTGAGTGGGCTGCCTGCCCCCTCAGCCGCTTCTACTTCCTCCCAATTGTCCACCCATCCACAGAGGCGTGTGTAGTTGGTGTCTCTCCTTAGAGGCTCTCAGGGGGCTGGAGTGAGAGAGGGACTGACCCAAGAGGTGGCATGGGGTTTGAGGAAGAAAAGTACAGCAGCCTGAGAGGAGCGAGAGTCCAGGGAGGCCGATGTTCAGCAGGGGCTGACAGCAGCCTTCAGCCTTTGAATGATGTGCCTTATTCTAAGCAAAGCATTTGCACCCATTCTTCAGTCATTTTGCTTCCTCTAAGGAGCAGATTCTGCCCATTTTTCAGGTGAGGACAGTGAAGTTAAAGATAAACTAAGTTCAGGCCCCTTTCTCTTTCATCTGCTATACGCAGAGGCAACATCCAGAACCACAGATAAAAACTGTCAACAACTTCTAGAGATAGAGGAAGCAAAGTACCACTGTGTGAGTGTTTGTGTGTTATGAGAGGGTTGTGTGTGTATGTGCGTGTGAGTGTGTGAGTAGTGGTGTGTGTAAGTGTGGATGTATATGAGTGTATGTATGTGAGGGGGTTCATGATAAGTAATCAATGATTAACTCCTGCCTGAAATTTTGTTGCAACATTTATCTTGTGCTCTGAGTGTTGTCCAAATCTTAGACAATGTTGCTTTTGTTGTTAAATACTAGAAAGAAAAAAGAAAGAGAGAGAGAGAGAGAAAGAAAGAAAGGAAGGAAGAAAGGAAGGAAGGAAGAAAGGAAGAAAGAAAGGAAGAAAGAAAGGAGAAGGAAGGAAGGAAGGAAGGAAAGAAGGAAGGAAGAAAGGAAGAAAGGAAGGAAGGAAGGAAGGAAGGAAGGAAGAAAGAAAGAAAGAAAGAAAGAAAGAAAGAAAGAAGGAAGGAAGGAAGGAAGGAAGGAAGGAAGGAAGGAAGGAAGGAAGGAAGGAAGGAAGGAAGGAAGGAAGGGAAGGAAGGAAGGAAGGAAGGAAGGAAGGAAGGAAAGGAAAGGAAGAAGGAAGGAAGGAAGGAAGGAAGGGAAGGAAGGAAGAAAGAAAGAAAGAAAGAAAGAAAGAAAGAAAGAAAGAAAGAAAGAAAGAAAGAAAGAAAGAAAGAAAGAAAGAAAGAAAGAAAGAAAGAAAGAAAGAAAGAAAGAAAGAAAGAAAGAAAAGAAAGAAAGAAAGAAAAGAAAGAAAAAGAAAGAAAGAAAGAAAGAAAGAAAGAAAGAAAGAAAGAAAGAAAGAAAGAAAGAAAGAAAGAAAGAAAGAAAGAAAGAAAGAAAGAAAGAAAGAAAGAAAGAAAGAAAGAAAGAAAGAAAGAAAGAAAGAAAGAAAGAAAGAAAGAAAGAAAGAGAGAAAGAGCATAATCGACATCACTGACAATAACGCAGGCCCTTGGGTTGAGGGGAACCAGCATACATTCTGTGTCAGAGAGCTCAACATCCTTCCATCCTTCTCTGTCCTGTTATGTGACCTTGGTTTTGTGGCGGCCCTCTATGGGCATCAGGGATTGCTGGCAAGAAATCCATCAGGGCCTTCGGGTCTGAATCTTCTTCAAACCAACTCACCCACCCTCTGCATCTGGACCAAATGTGGATATGCCTAGGACCTCTACATGCCCCAAATCCCCAACTTTCACCCTGACCAACGTGGGACAGGGGCGAGACTCAGAGGCGCGTCCTACTGACTCTGCCAAGTTCTTTCCAGCCACTGCTAATACACCCCTAGCAGGATTTTCCTAAACCTCACTTCCACTTTCCAAAGTCACCTGGACCATGCACAGTGGCCTTCTTGTTGTCCTCCTCGGCCCCCCAGAACCCAGGGCCGGGGGAGCCAAGAGAGTGAAGGGGGTTCTGAGGCCAGCATCGCTCACCCTGGCTGGGCACAGCTCACAGCTTTAGACGCCTCCCGAGATGTCTGCCCGCCTGATCCCTGCTCAAGTGTCGGGTTGTGTGTCTACTACTTCCAGATGTTTACACAGCTGGTTGGATTACTTCACTGTATTGACATCATACACCTTGATATTTCCTCTACACGAAAACGGTTTCGATGGGAAAGAAACTCACTTGAAGAATCTGTACAGCACAAAAATACCAAAATAACATTCCCAGTCACCAAGGAGACCTGGAAGGTGTTTCCTTGTGAGCAGTGCCCCACACAGCTGTGTGGGCCTCAGTTTCCCCATCTGTGGGGTGAGGAGGCAGCTTGGGGCTGCTGCTTCAGGTTTCCACCGAGGGCCTCGAGGGCACGTGAAGTTGCTTCAGGCATTTACTCTCCTTCCTTGAATAGATTTGGATCTTCAGTTCCAGCACGGAGAATAGCTTCCCTGAACAGGGAGCTCGTTTCAGACTTTAACTGGGACTGAGCACTGTGAGAATGCTGGAGAGGGCTACAACCGTGCCCACGAGTGTGGCCAGGGGATAACAGCTGATGGCACCCTGCATCAAGCCCTTGGGACCAGTCGCCCTTTCTTACGCCCTCAACAGTCTCAAGCCTCATCTAGAGGCTGCCGTTGACTTTCAGCTAGTGGTGCTCATGTGTGTTCTCTCCAGTTACAAAGCTGGTGCATCTGACCTTTCTAGCCCATGTCCGACTGATTCCAGTACCCACCCTGCACCAAGAACCACTCTATACTGCTCAAGAAATATTCCGTGTCATTGTGGACTGATTAGCTATAAAGCAGGACACCGGTCAAGTCATGGATGAATAGTCTCATGCCCGGAGCTGACAAGGGTCACTCCACAGCATGTGTCCAGTCTTGGAAGGGCTCTGGTCAAAAAGGGAAGCATGGTCTAAAGTAAAGGGCCATTTGGGCTGGGTTTTGAAGGCTGAGTAAGAGTCTATCTGTCAGTTGCATTTTTCAGGCTGGCCAATGACAGCATGGGGCTCTGGCGCTGCTCCAATCTCCTCATACAATCAAGTGCTCATTGTAGAAACCACCTGCGGGTTCCGTGGGCCCAACACCAATGCCAAGGGCCCCTCAGCTCAGCTTCTCCCTGCCTGTTAGCTCCTGAGGGTCAGGATCAGATTCTGTCAGATGTGCTCTCACCCCTCACAGGGCACAGTCCACATTTGCTGATCACGTAAATGTCTCCTGCCATGGGGTGTGCTTCCCCCAAACAGCCATACAACCCCCTTCTTTTGGCGAAGTCTATGCTGGTAGTGGGTCCAGCCCTTTTCACACGCCTCTGATTCAATCTGCCCAGAGCCAACCTCTAAAGGAAGACACTTTCCTCTACTTGACACACAAGGTGAAATAACTTGTCCAAGGTCACCAGCAAGCACGTGTGGGTGGCAGGAGTCAAGCCCAGGCCTGCAGGACTTCAAAGCCCGGGCCTCACCCCTGCCCCGCCTGCCCACACCCAGGGGGAGCAGCAGTTGCCAGCAGGTCCGCAGTGCCGCAGACTCTCCAGCACATCCTGCCCCTTTGTCCTCCCACATCTGCTCATCATGGCCCAGCCCTGCCTGCAGCCTCCTGCCTCGCTGAGATTCAGATGTCAGGCAGGAGGGAAGCAGCCCACAGGCAGAGCTTCTGAGCTGGCTGTGCACATGTCCCCACAGGTCAGTCAGCTGCGGGTGCTGATCAGAGGCCGAAGCTCACCACAACCCACCCAAGCCTGCCCACCCCAGCCTCCCTAGGTAGGAGCTGTAGGTTCCGGAACACTGGCCTTGAGAGATAGTGTCTGAGTGGGAGAGAGCTCGTGTCGACCCCCAGGGTGAGCACGTGTCGACTCCCAGGGTGCACTGAGGCCCTGGGCAGTCCCCCGGCTTCCCCACACAGAGCAATCCCCCGAGCTCGAGTTCCCGAAGTGGGGCCCTTCTAAGCTGAACTCAAAGCCCACACACCTGCCACTGCCCCTACGCTGAGCCCCCAGACAGCTCTGGGTTCTCGGGGTCCGCACCTTAGCCCAGAATGGCCATTTCTGGGAAGTGCCTAGATGAAGACCAGTGGCAGGACAGTGGCTGTGCGGGTGGGCTGGGCCCTGGGGACTTCTGACAGTACAGGGACCTGGGGACACTGTCACTGAAGGTGCCCAGGCACCTCCCTCCCCACATCCCTCCCTCTTTTCTTCTTGTCTTCCTTCATTCCCTCTGTCCTTCCCTCCTTCCTTTATTCCTTCCTTTCTCCCTCTTTTCTCTCCCTCCTTCCTTCCTCTCTTCTTCCCTCCCCTCCTCCCTTCCTCCCTTCCTTTCTTCTTTCCTTCTTTCTTCCTTCCCTCCTTTCTTTCCTCCCTTCCTTCATTCCTTCTATCCTTCCCTCCCTCCTTCCTTTTTTCCTTCCTTCATTCTTTTCCTTCCTCCCTCTCTCTCTCCTCCTTCTCTCTTTTCACTCCCTACTCTCTCCCTCTCTCTGGGTCCCCACCATACTTCCCCACATAGGACGCAGAGTGGAGGCCTTTATGACCCTGTGGGACACTCACTAGCACCCTTCTGACTTCTGGGGCCGGAAAGGACGGCAGTCCCCTGCAGGCCTGTTCACAGGCTCCCCTCTTACCTGTCAACAAGCCTGGCCCTCCTCCCTAAAGAGCCTCTGCCTTGCCTATATCCTCTTCAGCAACCTGCCATGAAGGGGTGCAGACCTGGCCTCCACTTCAGGGCCAGGGAAGGATGGAGTTTCCTGGAGGAGAATCATCGTGCTTGTCTATGTCGGGATGGACCCCCGGGCAGCAAGCTGGGACTGAACAGGTAGAGAGTGGCAGAGAATAGGGGGCTGTGAGCTTGGAATCTTTTGGAATCTTGCCCCTTTCCTTGTTCTGTTCCTCCTTGCCTCACAGGGACAATGGCACTCCCCTCCAGGGAGAGTGGAGTCCATGTCCCTCATGCTGCCCCTGACCCCCACACAACACTCCAGCTCTAACTCTCCCCACAGATCACACCTTCCTGACCTTCCGTCCCAGATTGTTCCACCCCCCACCACCGCACCAACTACCCGATGCACCCGGGCTGGAGAGTCTCAGCATGGTTCTGAGTAAAGCTGTGACCCGGGTGTAGGGGTGCGGCTGCAGCCCTAACTGAGGTCAGAGGAGGCAGTGAGTTCCTGGAGGAAGAAATGAATCATTTGGGCGGCAGCTTCCCAGCAGTGCCCCCAAGACCACGGCACATCCTGGCCATGGCACAGGCTGCCCCATGGGAGAGGGCTTGGGACTGCAGTGAGGGGCACCGGTCCCAGGGTATGCCCTTCAGCAGAGCTGCCATGAGTGTCCGAGATCACAGGCCCTGTTGCCCCAAGCCTTAGCGGTGATGGCGGGGCTTCCCCTCCATGAGTGTGTCACAAGAGCGCAGGCAGCAGAGAAGGACCCTGAGTAGGGTTCCCTTGCCGCCCCTAGGCAGGAGTCCCTGCTCCAGACAGTGGCCAAGTGGAGAAGTGATAGCTGGGACTGGGTGGCATTGAGGAGGTCAGTTCTGAGCTGGGCTTTGTCAGCGGGCTGCGAGGACAAAGACCCCTGCCCCCGACCAAAGAATGGGGGAGCTGAGGTTTCTGACATAAGGCTAGGGGGTCCCGTCCCACAGGGGCTCAAGGATGTTGAGTTTAATGTGGCTGAGGCAACCACAGAGAGAAGGAAAGAAAAGGCTCCCCCACGCACCCCAGTCCAGGGCCTTGGAAAAGAGCCATTATACCTTCAGAGCTCTAGTCAGACTGATTGTCTCATGGCCACCCATGGCCAGCATCCCTCAGTCCACCTCCTCCTCTCTCACCTTTACTGCTTCTCAGCCCTACCCCAGTGTCTCCACCTACCCCAGGACCTTAGCACTGGCTGGCCCTGCTGATAGCAAAACTCCTGTTACTTGGGCTTGGAAACTGCCCCCCTCCAAAAAAAATGTTTCCATGAATTGGCTCCAGGAGGGACCCATCCTTCCCCCTAGTCTCTGAATCTGGTTTTGTTTTATTTGGGGGGCACACCCAGCAGTACTCAAAGTGGATTATACCTGGCTCTGTGCTCAAGGATCACACCTGGCAGACTCGGGGACCATATGAGGTGCTGGGTCTGCCGTGTACGAGGCAAGTCCCTCCCGGCTGTCCTGTCACTCTGGCTCTATTGAAGCATGCCGGGTGCTTCCAAGGCCTCGTCTCATCCGTGACTCAATTTCTTAGGTGGTTTACTTCCTGAGTGTGTGTCTTTCTTCAGATGGAAAGATCCAGGATGGGTGGGTTTATACTTCTCTCTCTCTCTCTCTCTCTCTCTCTCTCTCTCTCTCTCTCTCTCTCTCTCTCTCTCTCTCTCTCTCTCTCCCATCAGCTCCAGCCCCAGACATACCAGAAGCCCTCAGCAAGTGTCAACTGTATTTCTCCTTTATTCCTGCCATAGTGACAGATCCTGAGGGCTTACCAAAAGCTGAATACAAAGCAAGTCTCACTCCATGCTCCACTAGCTGCGAGAGCGAGCCGTCACCCAGGTATGCTTCGACCATGTATGCAGGGGGCTCCCTGCTGCCAGTGTCATCACCCTGATCGTGCTGGGAGACCACCTCGGCAAGGTGAGGGGCCCAAGAGCCCTGCCCAATGGCCGTTGGTTCCAACCCGCCTTGCCCGTGGCCCAGCTGCCGGAGTCATCCCGGCAAACCCCCCACCCCCACCGCTCACACTGTCATCCCTTCACCGTGAACTGTATTTAAAATGTAAATAAAAAAAGGCTTTTAGGAGATTTAACTGTTTCCCTTGGTATTTAAATTATTCAATTATAACTAAAGCTATTAAAATACAGTTAATTAAAATTGTTAGATTGTTTTCCTTTGCACTGATCACAGCATTGCCCGACTTCTCCCTCTAGCTGTTTAATTCCTATTAAAAATGATAATGCCTCCCTTTATTCATAAATGCAGCAACCTTCCCGCACATTCTTCAAGTGATCTCCTCGGTACGAAGAGCGCTGTTTTCTTTTCTTCTAGCAGTGAAGCGGAAATTCTGCTCTCGTCTTTAGAGGTTTAATCAGCAGTAAAAGGACTCAAAATTTAAACATTAGTATTACCAAGTCACAACAAATAATACAACCCCCAGTAAAATTATAAAAAAAAAAAAAAAAAGCTGTCTCGTCTGATGCGAAGGAATGTCATTGGAGACCAGGAGAAGCTGAGGTTTCATAAAAAGGTGGCCCTAAATAAAGGTTTTCAGAACTCACAACAGCGAATTCCCGGAGCCACACGTTAAATATTTCATTTGAAAGGTTCAGCAGCATCTCTAGGGAGAATTGCTCTGTCACTGAAGCACTACTAAACTAGGGGGCTGGGGGGAGAATGCAGGGAGGAATGGAAGAAAAGACTCCTCGAGAACATAACCTGCACTGGTGAATTTGGCATGTTTGAGATGGCACCTTCCGAGACGGAGGTTGGGTGCCATGTGGGAACCCTGGCCTGTGTGTGTGTGTGTGTGTGTGTGTGTGTTTGGTCAGGGGAGCTATGTGAGTGGTGGTGAACTCGGGAGAAGGAGAACTGTGTTAAGCTTCAGGAATGGTGCAGGTACCACCCTAAGCATTTGGAGTAAGTGGCTCAAGAACTAAGGGCTGGAACCAGGTATTGCGACACCCGTCTACTAGTGGGCATCACCATGTGGACCAGGAGCTTCCTGTACACTGGCTGACATGTGCAATAGCAGCCTCTGCCCTGCTGGAGGAGTGGACGGGTGGAGGCTTAGGTACTTGGACTGTGCGAGGTCAACTCTGGTTTGACTCCCAGCACTGCAAAGGCTTGGAATTCACAGGGGTCTTTAGGTTGTCGGGCTCACAGTTTTGGCCCCACCGGCAGTGATCCTCCAGCATAGAGTTAAGAACAAGCCTAAGCACTGCCTAGTATGGCCCCCAAATAAAACAGAAACCAGAGCAAGGAAGATCTTCCCCAACTTTCTTACATGTTTGAACTTACTATGCTGATGTCTATGGCCAGAGTGGGCTGGCTAAGGGCATCCATGGTGGTGGGGCCTTCCAGGCTGGCCCCCATGCAGGCCCCTTGATCTTTGCATAAGATGGGTCCCAATTGGTGCAGTACCTCAGTCCTCCTGTGGGGAGCGCCAGTCTTCAATCTGGGTCTTTCCCTCTCTGGCTTCCTGCGGTGCGCTGGAACTGGGGACACACCGGCAGGGCTGATATGATGTCCCCCCATGCGCTCAGCTCACTCTCTGTGTCCCTGAGAGCTGATAGAATGGCATGGGAAGACATCAAGCTGTTAGCATCAGGGAGAGAAATTTTTTTTTTCAGACAGACCACTGAATTCTCTAGATTGGTTCTAATCACTTGGGCTGATGGGGGCAGGGCTGTAACACAGGGATGAGGGGATCTTGCCTTGAAGTTTCCAACCCTGGATCAATGACCCCCAACCCTCATCCCAGCATCCCGGGAATAGCCCTCAAGTCCCAAAGCAACACCAGCCGTGTGCCCCCAAACAATGACCACCCCCCCATTGTGGCCCCATGTTCTCTGCAGGTCCAGTGCTCAAGTGCCATCTTGGATGACTGATTATCATTGGTGATGACCCCTGGTCTCCTGAGCATTGCTGGGGAGGCATTCCCACCTCCTCCCTCAAGGTCTTGACAATACCATTTCAGTCAACACCAAGATGAGGATTTGGGGACAAGAGTGCCTCCCGACCACTAGTGGGCCAGCCCGACCACCAGTGGGCCAGCCAAATAGTTACCACAGACACCCCATAATCTCATCTGTTAATAAGGAGGTGGGTTTGCGGGGTGGGGTTGTAAGGTGGGTTAGGGGGTAGTGGTAAAGTGGGTTGGGGTGATAGTAACACGGGTTGGGGTTGATAAAAAGGTAGATTTGGGGGTGATAATATGGTGGGTTGGGTGTGATCATTAGGTGGGTTGTGTGTGATAGGTTGAGGGTGATAATAATAAGGTGGGTTGGGGTTATGGTAAAGTGGGTTGGGGGGATATTAATAAGAACAGCCTAAAAAAAGAACAGCCTAAAAGAGCCCTGTAAATTCATTTCCATATCAACTGTCTTCACAGTCACCCCAAACTGACACATGCCAGCCAGCCCTCAACAGGCCCGCAAGACCTGCTATATCTATTCTTCGGTATTCTGCTCAGCTTCCAGAAAGGTTGTGTTATGAGACACCCCGTGACAGGATCAATCCCTTGTAATTGCTTTGAATAAGGGAAGGTGAACCCTGAAATGAGCCCCAAGGTACAGGAACATTGACCAGAATTCTAGGAAATGTCAACCAATGTACAACCAGGTTGTTGAGAATTGGTGGAGGGTGTGAAGATGGGACTGAGAGTGACACCAGGAGCAGGGGGTGGTCCTAGTGGCAACGATGCTTCCTGTGTGTCTGACCCTCTGTTGTATATCCTGTCACACTGAGCAGCTGTGGAGAAATGGAACCTGGTGAAGCTGCCACATTAGGGGGTCTGTCTTCTGCACCATTAGTCCTGCTGCTCATCTGTGCACAGAAGGAGAGACCCCCACCACCTGCATCCCCTTCTTCACACTCTCCAGCCATGACAGACTCTTTGTTTCTCCTGAGCCATCTGGGGACAGGCTAAGATATTCTCTCCATGACTTTCAAAATCCCAGCATGTATTCCTCAAGAGAAATCCTCCACACCCACTTCATAGCTGTCAAAACCAGGAACTAGGAAGTCAAACCACCAGGTGATCGGATTCGAAAGTCACACACAATCCCCATCACCTGCCCTGGTAGCTGCTCTTGCTATTCCTCAGTGGCCACCCCAGGGGGTCCTCCCCAAAGCCTCTCTGTACCTTCATCAGCTCATCTATCTTCTTTCAGGCCTGTCTGGGCAGAGCAAGGGTCCTAGTCTTTCACATCCTGGTTCTCTGCCCTGGACAGTCACAGGTGAGTCTCTGATCTGTGGGAAACCTTGGCTGAAGCGTGAGGGAGCGACTACAGTCTGGGGGGCCACCTACACAGCAAGGATGGCGGAGCCACAGGACCGAGTTCACTGGAGTCCCAGCAGTGAGTGGAGCCTTTTGCCTGGATCCCCTGGGTATCGCAGGGGCCTGGGTTGACTGCAGCCCAGCCAGGACTCTGGCAGTATCTCCTCTAATCACCTCTGCCTTCTGATGACCAAGAGCAATGCACACTCAAGGGCTGCTCATCAGGCAAGGGGCACGCAGTTCAGGCTTCTCAAAAGTACCTGCTGTCACACTCTTCTTCTATCACTTAGAGAAAGAAATATTCCTTCTGCTCTCTACCATTCCTCTGTGCATTACTGGATTCTGCAGGAAATCCAGTCTAGGGAGAACGATGATGAAGGTGTTATTGTTAGGCTGGGTTGTCCCCCTCCCTTCAGCTTCCCAACTACAGGGCCTGCCTCTGCCTCTGATGGAGACTGCCATTAGGATGGGAAATGCTTTGTCATTTTGGGCAATGGTGGGCAACTACACCATGAGGTCAGATACATGGTCAGCAAGTAGAGAGAGAGGAGTGCAGGCAGGCAGCCAGTATAGCAGGAGTGAGATCAACAGGACAGCTGTCACCTCGGAGGGCTGAGTGGACACAGACATCCTGGGTTGAGTGGGAGACAGGAGCAAGAAGGGATGTGAGGCAGGTACGGGGCAGCAAGGGCTCAGTACTGAGATGGGGACACTCTAAGGGTTGGTATTTAGAAGACACGTGCCGGACCCACAGCCTCCCTGTTCCCTGTAGCCAAATTCTCCCTTTGGTTGTGTTTGTTTCCTAGGTTGTATGGTGCAGCTGGACACAACAGGACAGCATCCATCGGACATTGTTGTCTTAGGGTTCTCTGGGCTGGAAGTGTGGAGTCAGGCTCTGAGAATCTGTTCCAGGTTTCTCTCCTAGTACCCCAACTGGATAGGCTGTGAGTTGTTCATGAGGGCAGACTCACATCTCCAGACTTCATCTGTCTGCTCAGGGCTCCCCACATGTTATTTCCCCCTGAATCTATGGGTCTTTCCTTTCTATCTCTTTTTTTTTTTGCTTTTTTTTTGGGGGGTCACACCCGGCAATGCTCAGGGGTTTCTCCTGGCTCTGCACTCAGGAATTACTCCTGGCGGTGCTTGGGGGACCATATGGGATGCCGGGATTGAACCCAGGCTGGCACAGGCCAGCCGCATGCAAGGCAAACGCCCTACTCGCTGGGCTATTGCTCCAGCCCCTCTTTCTATCTCATAAAAAAAAACTATCTCTGGGTTTAGAGTCTACCCTAGCCCAGGACAAACTCATCTAGAGATAATTCCACTAATGCCACCTAAAAGATCCTCCTTGCAAGCATAAAACAGCCTCATCTGCATTTACAGGGGTTCCCCATTTGGAAGGGGTTCCTAGTAAGCTGAGGGAGTGGAGACTCTGGCCTTCATGGTATCTCCTTCATTCTTATGTTGTAAAGTTGGTCCTTGCAATCATGGGGACCTCACTTTTCCGGTACAGCTCACAGGATGGAAGAGTTGCAGGTTCTTTCATGTGCTGCAGAGTCTCTGGTGGCCTCTGGTTCCCTCTCTTCCAGCCTGGAGCTCTCCAGTCCCCTCACTTGTCTAAGACCTTCTTGTGGCTGGTGAGAGAACACTAGGAGAAAGAGTTCACAAAGAGAAGGGTGTTGAGCTGGGCATAACGAGAGGCTTCATGGATTGCGGTAGGGGGCTGAGATATCAGGAATCAGAGCAGGGAGGTGGGATGTTATATCAGACACCGCCGCTGGGTAGCTTACAAACAGGAGGCATCCAGCCCATCTTTGGCTCTGCTGAGTCCTCATCTAAAGGCTCAAGTTGGTCAATGTCAATTGAGTGTCTCGTAGGCCACAGAACCATAGCATCTGATGGCAAAATGGCAAAGAGCAAGCACGGCTTCTAAGTTATGTCATGCCTGCTTGGTGGAACAAGATGCATGAAGCAGGATCATCACCCAGTGGTAAGGAATACAATCATCGTAAGCAACTTAAGAAAACTGACAACCCAGGGGCACTTGGAACCCTGGAAATAGATAATACTTGGCTGGTCTTCAGGAAGCATAAAAGGTAGTCATCCGGGGCTCTATACTGAGCTCATGACCTGAGAAGAACATGGTCGTGGGAGTTCTCAGTGTCTTCAGAAAGCACACCACCACCTCCAGGAGGAGATAAGGAGGGCAGAAAACACAGTGGAAACTTCTAGAAAGGAGTCTGGAGAGAGGTAACGATTTTTAAATGTACAAAAGTGGGAACTATTTTGTATCTAATGGGGACATTGGAGGCTGTGAAGCCAACCATGGGCTGAACAAATTTGTGGGGCAGAAGAATCAGTCAGGCAGCAAGAAGGAATCTGGGGGCAGCAGCGTGGAACAGGGAGACGGTGAGAAGCAAAAGGCAAAGTCCCCGAAAGATGAAAGGTAGAGATGTAGGAGGAGGAAGGAGCTGACACCAGCAACGTTGAAAGGGCATTGCTCAAGGGCCGATGACCTCAGGTCAGCCCGTTGGAGGATGCCTTGAGAGATAATGAATGGGATCCCTTGAGAAAAGAGCAGAACCTCTCTGTAGCGGATTCAGACAGGATCCCATCAGCACCCATCAGGACTTCTCTCTCCTTCCCATAGCTCTTTTCCTTTGCTTCCCTCTGCCTGGGAGCCAGGGGCAGCAGGGAGGTGAAAAACAGAGACATTAGTGCCAAAGCTTATGTTAATACAGCATTAAGTTTGAAAATGTAATCTCCTAGGAGTCAGGAAATTCCGAACCAGGCGTTTCCATGGCAACCCAGCCACACTGCTCCACTGTCCATTCGGGCCCTGTTTTCCCTGTTAAAATATGATCCTGTCGTATATTATATTTTATCGAGCTAAATGTGTTACCCGCAGCCTGCAGAGTTCTAGTGAGTGGTAGCATGGAGCTGCAGGAAGCTAATGTGTGTGTGTGTGTGTGTGTGTGTGTGTATCAGAGAGAGAGAGAGAGAGAGAGAGAGAGAGAGAGAGAGGAATCCAGAATTCTCCTGCTATAACAGCCACGTCTCAGGTCCTTGCCTCTAATGTGGAACATGATTCCTTTAAGAGCAGCTGCCATGAACACAAATGCACAAAGGTGCTGTGATCTTTATTTTTGGTGAAGTAACTCCAGGCTCTGGCTCCTCCCAGGACTCCAGGCTTCTTTCCACATCTCTCACTTCCCACTGCATCCCGGGGGGTCTCTCTGCACTGCCAGCCCTGCCACTCCAGAGTTGCTCCTGGATGTAGTTCTGAGGACACTGTGGCTCAGAATTACCTGGTCCAGTGGCTCTCCATGAGCGCTGCTGGTTGAAGCTCATCTGTCACTGTTTGTTAGTGTCCCAGGGCACATAGGACACCAGCAGACATGCGAAAGGGAAATTCGATTCTCCACCGAACTCTGACTCCCACAAAGGCAACACAATGAACAAAAAGACTTGCTCGGTGGCGGCAGGGAAGCTCGGAGAGGGGAAACGGTCGGTCAGGGAGGGCAGCTGAACAGCGGAATGTGTGACGGAGAAACATCTGTAGGTTAATGTGGTGGAAAGAGCATGGAATGTTAGCCTCAGCCTGCCCGGGACCAGGCTACCTCCCAGCCATGTGGTCTTCCACAAGTTTCTTCATTCCCCTTTGTCTTGGGTTTTTCATCTGCAAAATTGGGATAAAATTACCATTAACCTCACACAGGCTTGTGAAGGATTAAATGGG
Source organism: Cryptotis parvus (assembly GCA_021461705.1). Taxonomy (NCBI): domain Eukaryota; kingdom Metazoa; phylum Chordata; class Mammalia; order Eulipotyphla; family Soricidae; genus Cryptotis; species Cryptotis parvus. The sequence goes on along the minus strand of JAJIBD010006865.1, from coordinate 68,566 downwards.
GTAATTGATGCCAAAGCTTGCTGTAAACCTTCCAAATCCCAACACAAATGTCACTTGTAGAAGAGAGCTCTAGAAATCAGGCTGGGTTCTAGACTTATGCAATGGGTTCTAGAAGGTCTGAGGTTGCCTTGGGATGCTTCCACTGGCTTACATGAACAACCAGTCCCTCTAGACAGGGATTGGAATTTTTTTCTATAACTGGCCAGGTAGTAAATATTTTAGGATTTGAGAGTTGTGATTTGATTCTGTCACCATGATTGAAAGGAAGTAACACATACATGACTGGACATGGCTGTGTTTCAACAAAACTTTATTTATTAAAAATAGGAAGTGAGTAAGAGTTGACTGCTGGTTGTCCTTTGCCAACAATAACCTGTGTGAGAGAGACACTGTTTTTGTGAATGCTGTTTCTCTGCTCAGAATCTAACCCTCTCTCCTCTCTCTCTAGGTTTTACTCCTACCTTCTGCCACACACACACACACACACACACACACACACACACACAATTACTCACTGCTCATTTCTTTCTTTCTCTGGCCATTTGCTAACTTCTAGAACCTGTTAGAATCAGCCCCCACCCCAAGTGCCGCAGTGTCTGACCTGTGTCTGCATCCCCTCTAGACTGAGATCCTGAGGGCCGCTTAGTGCCACCCCGGACCCTCAATCTCAGCAGATGTCAGTGAGTGCTGCTGAACACCCAGAAGAAGAAGCGTGAGGTACAGGAACTCAGGACACTGTTCTCCAAGCCAGGCAGTTCCACAGACTTGGGATCCGGCATTAAACCTCTCAGTGAGCTGCTCAGTTGAGGTTTTCCAAAGCAATCAGACATCGCCTTGGCAAAACTAGGCCAACCTCAGTGCCCACCTCACAAACCCAAGGGCCAAGATGCAGCTTTGTGAATGTCCCAGAGCCTGGACAACAAACCGAAAGGACGGACGGAAGCAGGTGTGTGGGGAGTGACACACAGAGGCAGCCTCGGCCATGGAACACACATTCCCTCCCACTCACAATGCCCTTAGGGGGCCCCGGCTTGCACTAGCCCAGACAAGTGCCGTAATAGCAAGGAAGCTTCCAGAAGAGTGAGCAGCCCTTTCAGCTTTCACATTTGCAAGCTTTTCCCATCCTCCCGCCTCCCAGGCAGAGCAAGCACATGGGCTGGATGGGGTTGTGTAAGCCTCCTCTGAGTCACTCTTCCCCGGCACGGCATTAGCTTTCTGCCTGATGGAGCCCAGTCTCCTTGGGACAGCCAGACAGACAAGCATTGTTCCAGAGTCAAGGCTGGGGATGGGCTCCTGGGCCCCCTCACACCAGCTAAGACGATAAGGAGGTTTCATGCTTCAGTGGGACTGAAGGGGAATGGCGGGGATGGGAGCAGAGCAGGACTTGGCAGGGTGGCACGGGTGTGTGTGATCCACGTGAAGGGCATACGGGCGTCCTCAGCACAGGCATGCATGTGGCCATGGTGTGCAGCCAGTGGCATTGTGTGTGCCTGTGTTTTCATGCCGACAGATGCCGGTGTGCGCCGAGCCGTTCCCCCAACACACGTGGCTGTGTGTGGAATTCAGCAGATCTGCCATGTGCTTTTGTCTGGGGCCCTGCGTGTCTTTAATTTAGGACTCGGCTTCTCCAGGAGTTCACAATAGCTTCCAGCCTCAGCAGATAAATATTTCATTACCTTGCTTTCTGCCCAACACTCTGCAACCTTCTCATGAAAAGCCAGAGCATGACACACTCCAGGGAGGCAAAGATGGGCACTGTGATGGGCGGAGTCCCAAAGGCAACGCCCAGCCCTGCTGAGGGCCCCCAAGGGCGGAGGCTACTCACTCATCGTTAGGAACTGATGAGTCAGCCCTTTCTCCCAAGTCCCCTAACAGCCTGTGCCCTAAATAGAAAGCTGGAACACCCACTTTCTTCCTCACGCCAGCCAGAGCTGGGGGATTTCCCCCATCCTCTGCTAGACACAAGAGGCCCAGTGTCACCCCTGATGGCCAGAGAATGTCTTTCTGCTCTGGGAAAGGGGGCAGGGAAGAGCCCAAAGGCTTGAGACCACAGTGGCCAGCCATGAACCACCCTGGCACTCTGAGCCAGGTGTCCTATATCCTGCTGGAGCCGGAAGTCCCAGGAGCAGGCCCTGAGACAAGCATTCGGGTGCTAGTTGCTCTCTGGGAGGTGGCCCCTAACAGGAAATGAGACAGTAAGAATAAATTCCAGGACAGGGGGTAGACAAGGTTCAGGGTGAGTAGCCCCACCTAGGGCTCAGTCCCGAAGGAAACAGAAACCGAGGTCTAAACCCACCACCTCTTCCCTCAGGGTCCCGGGTTTGGCTGTTCCTGTGCTGGAGACTGAGGACGTCCAGTGTCTCGGCCACCTACAGAGATAGCCCCATAACTGAGCTCTCACCACCCAGCCCTCAGGGCCACCTCAGCACCTCTGTCCACCTGCCTGATGAGTGGTTCTGTCTGTCTCTAGGCTGCTGGGCCCAAGAGGCAGTTCCCTGGGAGGTTCTTGAGGGGGCATGGCCGAGAGGCCAAGTGGGAGCTGTCTGTCAGGGCTACTGAAATGAAACCCAAGGCCTCAGGAGCCCTGGGCCAGATGTTTTATTCCCTGATTCACTCCTTCCACAGAGAGGCCCCACGTGGTCTTCCCAGGAGAGTCAGCATGAGAAGGATGATGTTGTTCCTCTGATTCAGGCAGCCACAGAAACAGAAGGACAGGCCTCTCCTCTGTTAGCGCCCTACCCCCATCCCTTTTGGACGTCACAGAGTTCTTCAACTAATCACTGCATCACTGTCTTCCCGTTTATCATCGATTGGTTTGAGCGGGCACCAGTAACATCTCCATATGTCCTGTCTCATGCAAGTAGAGACCAAGGGCACCTGCTTGCTCCAGGAACATAAAGAGCCTCAAACCATTCCATCAGGTCATGGGAATGAGGTCTATAATTGTTACTGGTATTTGGCATATCAAATATGACACGGGTAGCTTGCCAGGCTCTGCTGTGTGGGTAGCATATTCTTATAGTCCCCTTTAAATCCAGCATTTATTGATGAACCACACGGCCGCGATAGGCTGGTCTGCTGGGTGGAGTTCTGACGAGAGGGAAGTCTGGATGTGGAAAATGGAGGCCCTCATGGAGTGGGGGGGTCGTCTGGCTTGTTGCGAGGCTCTGCTGGGGTGGCAGGCCAGGGCTAGAACCTGCCATCCCTCCCGGGCATCTCGTGAGCGGCTGGGCACGGGGAGAGCCAGTAGCAGCTCTGCCCCATGCCTCTCTCTTCAACTAAACTACTCTGAATGTCTGAAATAGGAGAAAGAGTTCTAGAGATGGTAAGTGTTGGGGGCCAGCCCAGAGGACCAGGCCCTGGGCTAAACATCTAGCATTGGCGGCGACTCCAGAGGCCATTGGGTAGGTGCTGCTTCTTGATTTGACAGGGTGAGAAGGCTCTGAGAAGGCCTCCTCAGAAGAGACAGAGCTGATCGTGGTCAGAACCTGTGGACTCGACACACTTGTGGGGTTTCCCATGCTCCATGATCTCCTGGTGGACAACACTGAGCACCTGCCTCAGACGTCCATGGAGCCTGGAGTCACCAGAGTGGGGTGACACTGAAGGAGGTACTAGCTGGTTTCTGCTGTGTCTCACTAGGAACGACAGACGGATGAGACCTGGGCAGGGCCTGCTGCAGGGTCAGGCCACACCCACACTGAGGCTATAAGCTGCCCCCTGGGACCTTTCCCAGGACCCTCTGGCTGTGGGCCTAAGCAGGTGCCTTTTCTGCACCCCTGTGTTCCTCAGCAGAATGGAATTCAAAGATATGCCTCAGCAGTTGCCTGTTCAATATGGAGCCACGCTCTGCAGCCTGTGAGACATCTAAGACAGGGCTGAGGGTTTGCTGGTCCCTGATTATCTCTGCACAGGCCCATCTGGTGCCCAGAATGAGGGTGCTGGGGAAGGTGGTGCTGGCAGGAGGCCCTAGCCCGGAGGGAGGTTGTGAGCTTTGCACTCACTCACCAAGCACAGCATGCCAGAGTTATCACTTCATAGCCAGGGCCAGGCCTACATGCAGTTCTTTGAACTCTCTTGCTTTGCTTCTCTTTGTTCCTCCCTGCCCAGCACCTGTGGTCCAAGGTTGCCAGAACAGAGAGCCTCAGAGGCCACAGACAGCATCAGAGGTCAAACTAAGGGGAGGTCTGCAAGTGTTGAGGGTCCCTCTGTCCTCTAGGCCCTTTCCAGGGGAGGTCAGAACTCTGCTGTCCAGCCTGGCTCCTTCCCTGGCACTAGCCTCTTCTTCTTCCACTACATTGGGGTAGGAGGAAGCCCTAGAGCTCAGCTCTTCCCCACTTACCCACCTTTCCTACAGCTCGGGGCTCATGTGCCAGGCCTGGCAGCAGTGGCAGGCGCCATGGCGGGTGGACAGTTAGCTGAGGGATGAAAACCTCCTTTCATGACAATATCAAACCCCTGGCTCAAGAGACAGAGCCAGGCTCGCTCCTGGTCTGAGACATGGGCCTGGCAGGGAAGGTGATATGCAGGGTGGAGCTCCTGGTTAATGCAGCCACTGTTCTTTTTACCTGGCAGGGCCAAACACAGCGGCTCACTTGTGCAACTGGCTCCTGGCTGGCAGTGCTGGGGACGACTTGGGAGACATTAGTGGAGCGTGCCAGGTGCGCATGCAGCCAAATCGCAGCTCAGCCAGGACCAGGACTGGAGAGGAAGGGATAGAGGCGCATACGCGCGGCTCTGGGGGCTGGACTGGGCCACACACTCCAGAGCCCATCAATCTCCTGTAAGGTGGGAACAAAGGAATCAGGAAGTGCAGTGGGTGAGGGCTCAGGGTCACTGTTCCAGAGCCACAAGCCCCTCTCATGGTAGTGTCTGCCTGTTAGCCCATGAGCACCAGGGAGCCCTTCACATCCACCAGCTGGTTCTGATGAGTTCGTGTTTGCAACATTTTTTTCATGTCCCACTTTAACCATCAGGAACATGAAGGTCAAAGCAGGGGGCTCCAAACTTACCAGGGATAGTGCAGTGCGTTGTTGACAAAGATCCAATCAGATTTCAAATGTGCGCCTACATGAGCGTTTGGAGCCCATTTTGCGATGAGGACTTCTCCAGCTCAGAGAGGCGAGGCCCGACGCACCACTGGCTGCTCCTCCACAGAATGGCTCTTGCCTCCCTCTGAGTGGAAGAATTGGTGGCCATGCCACAAAGCCCACCACCAGCATCCTTCCAGCCCTGGTGGGGGGGGGTCTCACCTCTAGGTTTGGTCTATGAGATTTCGGGGACTCAAATGGCATCTTGGAGATGAGAGGGTTCAGCCCCCTCCTCCGATCCCTCTGCACTGGCAGTGGAACCGGCAGTCTATGCTGGAGGCAGCCTGGAGGCTGGAGGCTGTGCCGGCTCCACTGCCTGACCCAGGCTGGCGAGTTTCAATTTTCTCTGGCAGAGTCTGAAATAAGCACCATGGTAGTTGCTGTGAGACCAGAATACAGTCTCTGCCTTCCCGCCTTTCTCTCGGAGTCCCTGTCCACGATGGTGGCATCCTGTCCCTCCTAGCCACCCAGTACCTGCCTCCACTCCAGGCTGTCTCCCTTGCCCTGAGACATGCCACGGCCTCCTGGTGAGTGTCTGTCATGGCAATTCGGCAGCTCATCCTCTGCAGCTGCTCGGAGCTGCACGCCCAGACTAGGCGCCTCCTTCCTCAGACCTGTCAGCCTCTTGGAGTCCTTCATCCTCACAGATAAGGAAGCTCCCCTGCAGTCTGGCACCCCGCCTGCTACCTGCTCCTGGACTCTCTCCCCAGCCTCGCCTGCCTTTTGCCAGCATGTCTGCGGCTCAAGTCTTTTCAGGGAGACATCTCAGAGGGGCAGAGAGAAGGCTTCACATGTACAATCCCTAAGTTCAAACCTGGCGCGGCATGACACTGGACTGTGGAGAATAACCTGAGAGGCCCCTGAAGGGTGTGGCCTTGGTGACTCTTGGCACACTGGGTGGAGCAGTGCTGCCTTCCTAAGCCCCAGCACTGAACCCTTGATTCTGCAGTGCCAGGGGAAATCTCAGGAAGTTCCCCCCACCCTCACTCCAAGGCTCTGCAGACACTGCTGTTGAGGCCCCGTCAAAAGAGAAAAGGCAAAGGCTTCCTGCTCCCTCCCAGATGGCCAAGACTGCTCCCATTGGAGGTTCACAGCCCCTGCCAGCCCTCTCAGCTCTAATTCCTGCCTGTCCCACTGGGTCTCTGTGAACACTGTCCACTTCCCAAGCAGGACTCTGAGGGGATGGGGGTGGAGAAACAGTACAATGGGCAAGGCATTTGCCTCATATGCTGACTTGGTTCATGTCACTGGGTTCCCAAGCCCCAGTGCCAGGACTGATCCCTGAGCACAGAGACAGGAGGAAGTCCTGAGCACAGCTGGGGCTGGCCACAAAATAAAGAGAAAAAAGAGACATCTCTGGGGTTTGGGTAAGAACTGTGCTAAGGGGCTGGAGCAATAGGACAATAGGCAGGGCCCTTGCCTTGCATGCTGTTGACTCGAGCTCAAGCCCCTAGGCAGCTGTGCCAGAACATATGGTCCCCCGAGCTCTGTCAGGAGGGATACCTGAGTTCAGAGACAGGAGTAAACCCTGAGCACCACTGCGTGTGACTCTAAAGCCCCTGATAAATAAAACGAGCAGTTATTTTATTTGTACAATGAGTTTATTCAGGGGGCTGTAGTGATAGTACCCATGGTAGGGCACTTGCCTTGCATATGTCTGACCTGGGTTCAATCTCCCTGCAGCCCATAAGGTTGCCAAACCTTTCCAGGAATGATCCCTGAGCACAGAGCCAGGAGGAAGTCCTGAGCACTATCAGGTATGCACCCCCAAAAAAAAAAGACTCTGAGGTGAGCTTACAAGAAGGGCTTTATCAGGCACGGGGGCCTCAATGCTGCAGCAAAGGTGGGCATGCTCAGGACACTGCCAAGAGCAGCATTAGACTGGCATGAGGGACCTCAGCTTCACTCATGCCCACCCTGTACCTATCCTGCATGCTCTCTCCCTCCTCCTCTTCTTGCTCCTCCTCCTCCCACTAGTCTTCCTCCTCCTTCACTTTCACTTATTTCTCCTCCTCTTCCTTCTCCTATTCCTCCTCCCATTTTCCTCTTCTTCCTTTTTCTCATCCCTCTCCTCTTCCCCTCCTCCTCCTCCTCCTCCTCCTCCTCCTCCCTCCCTTCTCACTTCTCCTCTCTCCATTCCCAGTGCTACCAGGTTCTCTTCTCTTCCTCCAGACAGAACCCCAGTACCACCATATCTGAATTGCTGGGTCCCTCGGGTCTCTGTGAGTACATGTTCTCACGAACCAGGTTCTGCTCTACTTTGAAGGTCTCAGAACTAAGTTCTGAATGCATAGAAGAGGCCTGAGCTCCAAGCAGCAGCCCCCAGGGGTCAGAGGGAGGCTGGACTGCAGGAGAAATGGCAGAAGCTTCTGAGGCCTTGCTGGGTGGGTCCCTGTGTGTCTGTGCTCGCCTGAGCCATGTAACAGGACCCGAGGAACTGGTCTTCCTGCTCCCCCTCCCGTGGGCGGCTGCAGGAGGTGAGAGGTGGAGCGAGCCCAGCTCTGGCAGCCCGGTGAGGTCATGTGCAGAAGGCCAGTTTTGTTCTGACTTGAGTGTTTTTCCACATGACTTCACTCCCTGCCGCCCTGCTTGGGTCTTATTTTTCGACGGGATCTCCGCCCCCTGCACCCCAGCTGCCTGGAGAGAATGGCCCAGAGCCCCCCAGGCAGCTGCGCCAGAACAAGCAAGGTCTGTTCGCTGCTCCGGGCTGAGCACCTGGTGGTACCACCCACGTCCCTGTGAAGGCCTCCTGGCAGGCAGTGGGGGGCCCCACAGCACTGAGACCCCACAGGCCTGGGTGTAGGCAGGGCAGCTAGGCCAGAGACAGCCATGGACTACCCTTGTCACTTGGGCCTTCTAGAACCTTCTGGTGCCATGACCTGGTAAAGCAGAACAATAGAGACAGCTGCCAAGGGCCGGGAAAAATGTTCATGGGCTCTCGGCCAAAGGGCTCAGCCCTATCCACAGGTATAGTATGTGGTGGACACTTGTAAAGGCAGTATTTAGAAATACCCAGAAGAAAGGGTTTCCACTCAGAGAATAAGAGAGGCTGGGGAGGAGGGGGCACAAGGCAATAGGACCGCAGGACTGGCACTGATTTGGCACGCATCTAGTCAGGGTTTAACCCCTGACATACCATATGGTCCCATGAGCCCCACTGTAGTGATTCCTGATTCCTGAGTGCAGAGCGAGAAGTAATTCCCTAAGCACCATCGGGTGTGGTCCAAAAATTGAAGAGAAAAGGGGGGCAGGGGGCTGGGTCAGGAGAGGGCTTGGGTAGCTGCAGAAAGAGCTGGAGGGACCCCAACTCAGGAGTATCATAGGAGCATTGTCCTCTCTCCTTGAGGGCTTGGAGCCCAGTGGTGAGGGGCCAAGGCTGAGATGGAGACCCCACCAAGACTGAACATGGCCCGCCTTTCTTCTAGGTTGTGCCAGGCACAGCTTTTATCTGCTGTTAGTCAGGATCCAGAGATTCTGTTGCCTCTCCCAGTGCCTCGCGTGGCCATGCCAGACTCAAGGCCACAATACCCAAGAGTCACTTCTGCACATGAATCTCTCCAGCAAACGGCCCAAACTGAGTCTGTCCAGGCTGCAAACCAAGGGGTTTACACGCATGGAAAGGGCTGGGCTCAGGCTGGCAAGAGGCTTCCTCTCAGGCATACTGTGACTTCCTGTCAGACCCTGACGGTGAAAGTGGGAGCCACACTTTCACCAACCCATTTCCTTCCAAGCCCCTCCTGATAGGCTCTAGCTTTGGTACCTCAACACAGGACTCTGAAGCCCTGTTCTCATGGCTCTAACCTTGGACTGTACACCCCTATGTGAGGACAGCTTGGATGTTTGGGAGTGGGGGGGGTAGGATTGCCATGGGTCTTTCATGGAAGGACATGGTGGACAGATGTTCTCTGGCTACCACCCCAACAGCATCAGGGTAGCTAAAGAAGCAGAAAGAGAGATGGGGTGAGCAGCATGTGTGACAGCAGGAGGTACCGAGGTGTCCGGGAGGGCAAAGGCCCCATGGGGTGCAGGACAGAAGGAGATGGGAAGGATGGGCTGGCGGGGTAAGAACACAGGCAGGAAACTCGAACCTGGGCTTACACAGCAGCTGTACAGTCAAGTTGGTTGAGCTGAGGCTGGTTGGACACTTAGCTGTCAGTCGTGGGAGTCACTGTCACTTTTCAGACTGTGGGTTCCCCAGGGAGGCAGTGTGTTGTTTCTTACTTCACTATACAAGTTGCTCCTACAGGAAAAAGTCAAATAAATAAGGAAATAATGTTGAATGAATTCAAGCCCTAGTAAAGAAAACCCAGTCCCTCTCCTGGTGGCAGCTCCCTCCTCTAAGCACCTCTAAGCACCATGCACCAATACACACTAACATACACTAGCATGTACTAACATACACTAACCAACACACTTACATATACAACTAACATATAATTAGTTAGTAACCAACACACTTACATATACAACACACACTAGCAACTATACACCAATACACTAACATCTACCAATAACATACACTAACATACAATAATCAGCATGCACTAATCAACACATGCTAAGATACAATACCAACATATACTAACCAACATTCACTAACCAACATACACTAACACACACTAACATACTCTGACACAATATGTACCAACCAATATAGACTAACATAAAGTAACATACTCTAACATATACTAACATGCACTAGTTACAGTAACTAACACACAATAACCAACATATACCAACATACACTAACCATCATACATTAAATGACATACTTTAACCAATATACACTAATGTATACTAACCAATGTACACAAACCTATATACGTCAACATATGCTTGTAACATACACTGACAAGCATACACTAACATTTGCTGACACCCACTAGCACTTCCTGCCTTGCAAGACTGCCTCAAGATTCTTGCCATGGGCGGAGCGATAGCCCAGCGGGTAGGGCGTTTGCCTTGCACGCGCCGGCCCGTGCCGGCCCGGGTTCGATCCCCGGCATCCCATATGGTCCCCGAGCACCGCCAGGAGTAATTCCTGAGTGCAGAGCCAGGAGTAACCCCTGAGCATCGCCGGGTGTGACCCAAAAAAGCAAAAAAAAAAAAAAAAAAAAAGATTCTTGCCATGGAGGAGGGCTGGGGAGGGGGAGGGAACCAGGGACATTGGTGATGGTAGATGGGCACTGGTGGTGGGATGGGTGCTGAAACACTGTATGACCAAAACTCAAATATGAACTTTTTAATTGTATATCTTTGTAATTGTAAAAATAAAAAAATTAATAAAAAAACACTAAAAAAAAAGACTGCCTCAAGAATAGTGAACCACACACATTTATGGCAGGCATGAACCTTAATACATGGAGATGGTGGACAGATGGGGGATGGGAGTTGCTTTGCATCCCCAGGGTGCCATGCACAGCTCCCTGTCCCAACCACTGGCACCACTCGCCACTGGCTACCTGGTATCGCCTGGAGGCGGCTGCACAACCCTCCCAGATTCTAAGCAGAAGAGGCAAGGAAACACCTGGCCCGGCCCTGTGGGCCCGCCACGAACAGTGCTGGGAGAATGCTGAGGATAAACAGCTGTCTGTCTCTGCTAACACAATTAGGAGCTCAACTCGGAAATGCTTTAAGACAGGGACATACATCTCCCGCCTAACAAGCTACCTCTGGCCGAGCAGGCATTGTCCAGGTGGGAGGCAGGCAGATCTCCACTGCAGACCCCACAGCCGTATTTTGGCTCTGGCACGTGCCCTGTTGGCATGGGGAAGGGTTGCCACCTACTGCATCGTTGTTATCACCATCACAGACACCATCCCCAACATGGGGGCTATGTGGGACCAGGAGCACCATCGGGAGCTTGCAGCATTGTGGAGCTGGTTCATTGTCAAGAAAAATCATGGGGCAAGGACAATCCGGAGACCTGGGATAAGAGTAGTGGACAGTGGTGCAGGAGTGACTGTGTAGCAGGGAGGGCATGTGCCTTTGCATACAGCTGACCCTTGGCATCCCTTATGCCCCTCGAGTCCACCAAGAGTGATCTCTGAGTATAGAGCCTGAAATAAGCCCTTGGCATTACTGGGTGTGACTATGCACTAAAAATAGAGACGTGGATATTTGCAATGGTCAGTCGCCGGCAGGAGGTCATGGTACCCAACAGTCCTGGGCAGAAACTGAAGATGTCTGTCTGAAGGCTATGGGGGAGAGGGGCATGGGATAGTCTCCATAGAAAGGGAAGACAGAACAGGGGAGGGGGCATCCTTAGACATGCCCCAGGGCTAGTGCCCTGCACTGTGCCCTACCCCGAATGGTGCCCCAGGTAGGGATGTCGTCAGGAGGCTGAATGGAAGCATACACCCAGGCTAGGTGCCCCTGGCTAGCATCTTTTGTTATTGTTTTGGGCCACACCTGGTGGGACTCAGGATATGTGTTGCCAGGGATTGAACCTGGATCAGCCTTTTGCAAGGTGCTTCCTACCTGCTATACTGTCATTCCAGCCCTGGCTTGCTCCTCTTGACTTGATACTGAATAGCTGGCTGATGACTGCATGGGATGTTGGGTTGACACCAGTTCATGGGAAGGAGCCTGATTTCAGGTAAGGAAGGCTACCAGGGTACTTCTGCCATGGAAGTTCTCTGGGACCCACCAGCGGTTTTCCACCGTGGAAGCTCTCTGAATGCTCCCAGAGCACTTTTTGTCCAGCACTGTCTCGACCCAAGATTCCCTCATTCCAGGGAATCTAAAGGCCACCCCTGAGAGTCCAACCAGGGTGGACTCGCCTGTGTGTTTTATTTTATTTTTTCATGCTTTCACTTTAGGCACTTCCAGTACTGTTAGCGAGGGTTTTATGCATATGATGTTCCAGCACTATAGTCGCCACCAAAACACGACCCCCTCCTGCCCCTCAGCCCACAGCCCAGCGTGTCCCTCACCACCATTCTTTAGGCTCTTTTCCTTCCCCAAAGATCTCCCTAAAGAAAATACAATTTGAGAACACTTTACAGACCACTTAATAGACCTGGGAACAGAAACTCTTCCCGTGTCTGTCCGTGGCACTGGGCAACCCAGGACTTGCTGAGCCTTTGTTGGACATGACAGACATGTCTCTGATCTCACTTCCAGACCAGCCCAGAGGAGATGCACATTCCAGCAGGTTCTGTGCAAATCGAGAAGCCACTGTCATCATGGCTCAGGGCTCTGGGGCAGAAGGAAGAACAAGGAGTTTCCTGGGAGATAAAAAAAAAGAGGCCAAGGTGGCTGGGCAGACTCTGAGGACAGGACACCTGGCTGGAAAGGAATTAAGGGAAGAACTCACGAAGAGGGAGCTGTGTACAAAGGGCAGTGCTGGGGCTGAGAGGCGGCATCCCCTCCACAGGCCCTTCTGAGGTGCCACGCCCGGCCGTGGCTCAGCTCCCCCTTGATTTCTGAGTTCTACAGGTAGTACTTTCCTGGCATTCAACTGGCCTGGATTTGATCCCTGACATCCCATATGTTCCCCAAGAACCCCCAGGAGTGATCCCTGAGCACAGAACCAGGAGTAACCCCTGAGCACCTCTGGGTGTGGCCCCACACCCAGACTTTTTCTAAAGGCCCTTCTCTGCCTGCCCTGTTATTCCCGTGTTCCCTGCCCAGTGCAGTCCTGCCACCTCTCCTGGACCACCCCTTTCCTGAACCCACAGACCGCATTCCTAGAGCTCGGCAGTGGGGTGGGGAGAGGGGAGCTGGGAGGGCCAGGCGGGGAGGGCTGTGCAGCCTTCCACCGAGTCCCATCTGGAGCGGGAGACCGGAATGTTTGTGTCTGAAATTTAGCTAATATCCCAGGAATTTCTCCTGGCGTTTCAGAGGGCTCCTGGGGGACTGCAAAGCTGGGATGTCTGGGTTTTGGGGGCGGCTGGCTGGCTCAAAGCCTCTTTGTCTCCACTGCTCTGCCTGAGTTTCTGTGGCTCTCTCTGTGAGTGTGTGTGTGTGTGTGTGTATGTGAAACTATGTGTAGCCTTATGTTTGAATACCAATGTCCAAGGTATGGGAGTGCCTGTGTGTGTTTGTGTATGTGTGTCTATAAGAGTTTATGAAACTCTTTGGCTTCTAATGTGTGTGTACCAATGCAAGTACCAAAATGCTCTGTGTGTGTTTGTATATCTATGAGCATCTTCCAAGTTTCGCTTTAGTCTGCATGTCTGTGTGCAGACATGAAAGTGACCATTGAGTCTGCATATGTGAGTGTGTGGCCATCTGTCCGTGTGTCCAGCCAGAGAAGGGAAGCTACATGCAGGTCAGACTTGGCCCCATCCTCAACACATTGGAAGTGCCCCTGGATAGCACCTGGTCCGTCCTCCCATATCTGGAGCCCAGCTCACCTCATCTACCCCTGTCCTCTGTCTGTTGGGTCATGCAGCATTTTTGGTGCCAGTAGCCACCTGCCCAGTCCTTCAGGGGTGGAGGTGTACACCTAAGACAGCCTACCTGACACCCCACAATTTCCCATAGCTGTGCTTTCTCCATCTCTTTTCAGATCCCCCAAAACTGCCCCTGCACTTAACCAGGCCAAGGCCTTGTCCCTCCACCCAGTGTTCAGCAAACAGGGGTCCCCCTCAGGGTCCTCCACTCTACCGGATCCCGTTGGCCACACCAAAGCAGCTCATACACATATGTGGTTTCTTGATTTTATTTCAGTTGGGTTTTGTCTTTGGGGTACCGGGGTGGAAACCAGCACATCACATGTGTAAGGCAAGCACTCTTCACATCCCAGCCCTGGAGGATGTCTTTTTGAAAATTATTTTCCAGTTTAGGAGGCCAGAGCCATAGCACAATAGGGAGAGTGCTTGCCTTGCCCATGGCCAATCGGGGTTCAATCCCTGGCACTTTATGTGGTCCCCTGAACCCTTCCAGGAGTGATCCCTGAGCACAGAGCAAGGAGTAAGTCCTGAGCACCAGCCCCAAAATTATTTCCAAGTTCTGAGGTGAACTTGTTTTCTGGGACCTGGTGACATGTGCGTCATGCCATGAGGAACTTAAAAGAGCTTTTGATTTGCTGATAGTTCAGAAGATCAGAAAACCAAGGTCATGGTGCCCACAGGGCCACTCCAAGGAGAAGCTGGCCTCCCCTTACAGGCGTGAGGGCCACACGCAACACCCACATTGCCTGGCTTGGACAGCTGAGTTGCACCTGTGCCTGTCTCCACTGTCCTTGTGTCTCTCTGGCCTCAGCTGTTCATCTCTTGTGTAAGGACTCCCTGAGACCAGGACCATGCTGCCGTGCTGGCCTCCACTCGACAGCCTGCTGTGCCCTCCTTCTGTGTGACCTGGTCCCAAATAAGGGAGTATTTCCCATCCACAGGCTCTGGGGTTAGCATGGGACCTCTCTGGCCTCTTCTGTGGCGAGATACTTCTGCCTACATCACACAGCACCAGAACCTTTTGTCAGCTTTAGCACCTGATGATGGCAAATAATAAAGACCAGAGGGATGTCTGGGTCAGAGGTCAACACACATCTGGTGGCAGCCCCCAGGGGACAGAGTGGCACATGGATCTGGTACGCCTGCTGGGCCTTGCAGCTCCGCACCCCTCATACGGTGGGGGCTGTCTAGAATGTGGCATAGCAACACAGCAGGTGGGCACTCCCATACTGCCTCTCTCCTACACCCTGGTGTTTTCTGTATTTCTGAAAGCAAAAGCAGATCCTGGGGAGACAAAGGTCAGCAAGGGTTAGAAAGGGCACCCCTGGACCCAGTTCACCATGGGGCCTTGAGGGAGAGCCCCATGCTCTCAGGGTCCCCTGGGCTGTGTGATTTCTACCTTCCACAAACCCAGTCAAACACCTGACTTTGAGCAGTGCAGGGCTGACGAGACCTCACCCCTTCCCTGGAGTTTGGTCAAGGAAGCAGCGGGCTGCTAGTGTCAGGGGGAGCTCGTCCAGCCCCAGAGGAACCAGATGGGGCCAGGCAGGCAAATGGCCTTGCTTGCACCCATTGTGTGCTCAGCACTGTGCCAGCCCGGCCTTGCAGGATTCATTTTCCTAAGCAGACTCCCACGTGGAGCTGGGGGCACAGAACCCACGTTTGCCAGAAGAGTCAAAGCAACATGGAACAGAAGAAAAAACAAACCCAGATCACATGTCCCGGTGTCTACAGAGGCGTCACCCAAGCCAGGTTTGACGTGAGGGCCAGTGGCTAAAGGGCAGGTTGAGAAGCCAGAGTTCCTGGAGAGCCTGAGCAGGGCAGAAATCTTGGAGTCAAAGTAAATAAATAAGCCGCTGATTTCCCTGGAGGGGACTCAGGCCACCTTCTATTATTTCATTGGCTCCAAAGCCAAAACAGCTGCGTTTTATCATGCCTCAGAAATCCATAAAAGGGTTGGAAAAGCTGCTGCTTGTTGGGGAAATGGAGGAGCATTGAAATTTAATGGCAGCCCGCTGCACAGCCATGAGGCCCTGAGAGGTCAGCTGGTGGGACTGAGGGTCACCTCCAGAGTGAAGAGACAACTCCAGGCCTTGGGTCCACAATGAGCCTCTCTGCTTTGTCGCCCCTGGACGCCAGCTGTCCCTGGCCATTCCCTCCCACCGGCCCCCTGCAGCCTCTATCGTCTTTCCTTCACCGTTCAGTGTGGCCCCTATTCCAATGTGGAGTGTTTCTGCCCCCACCCCACCAGGGGGCCCCCTGCCATTCCAGGGCTTGGACACAGGCATGGTAGTGAGGATTTGCCCTTCCGACAGTTCCCTTCCTCCTAGCAGGCTCTGGAGCTGGGCAGTGACTGGCTTTGGGTGCTAGATATGTGAATCCCAGAGAGGAGGAGTGTGTAAGCCACTGGGGCACCCTCAAGCTTGGTGGTCTAACCTCCACCAGCAGCTAACTTCCTGGGGCTCTGAAGAGGTGGTGTCTGTGCCAGAGCCGGGCATTTGGCAACTCCAACACACTTCCAAAACACCACTGCAGAGACCAGTGCAGATCTTTCCCTGGCTTTCAGGCTTCAATGGGTGAACTGAGGCATCAGGTGAGCCCAGAGAAGAGAGCAGCTGAGTGTCCCTGCTGTGGAGTGATGTTTTCTCAGGAGCCCTTCATCCTGGCCAGATCACGTCTCTCATTCTCCTGCCATTCTACCTGATTTCTCACACCAGTTCTGGCTTTTCCTGGTGACTCCAGACCTTCTCAGCAGACTGATGACATAAAAATGGAAATGAGAATTTATCTTGGAAGCAAGTTCTTATAAGGGCTTGCCAGGGCTGCCTAGAGTTCTCTACCCCCAGCTGGTCCCTGAGACCAGCCGACACTCAGCTCTGAGGGAGGAAGGTCTGTGATCCATTGGTGATGTCTGGCGTGAGCACAAGACTGAAGGAGAAGGGTGGTGCCTATGCAGGCCATTTCCCATCCCTTATAGAACAGGTGCATCATTGGTGTCGCTCCTCATGTCCACTTTCTTAGTTGATTTCTTTCAAATCTACTGTGAGGTCATGGTTGTAAAGCAGGGGGAAAGCAGGACTGCAGATATAATGCAGAGATAGCACAGGATAAGACAGTTGACCTGCACCCAGCTGACCTGGGTCCAACCCATATATGGTCCCCTGAGCATTGCCAGGAGTAACCCCTGAGCTCAGAACCAGGAGTAAGTCCTAAGCACTGCCGGGTGTGACTCATAAGCAAGCAAACAAACAAAAAAACCAATGTACAAGGGGAAAGACCCAAACACAGAGATAAAGTGAATTTCCCAACATCCCCCAAAGGAAGGACTAGAGTTAAGGACTACAGGAATCCTGCTCCTGCTCTCTGCTATCAGCCTCCTGTTCTCCCATCCTAGAGTGATCTGAGGGCCCGTGGGTATCCCTGGCAGGCCTATACTCACCCAGAGCAATGCTGGGGCCCTGACTCACTCACCTTGTCTCCCTGAATCTCAAAACCGGGTCTCAGAGACTCCAGACCAGTCTATAGGCCCCTATCAGCCCTCCCATTCCCAGACTTAGTCTTCTCATCTGTAAAATGGGAGGTGTCTCCTGCCAAACCCCCATCCAGCCCAAAGTGCCAGCACCCAGGGGCCACTCTGACTCTCACCTTTGTCCTCCCTACTCTTCTCATGGGCAGATCTGACCCACGCCAGCTCTGTGCCACAGCAACTATATGGCATTCAATACTCCTTACCTGGTGGGCCTCACTTACAGATCCATGAACACTCCCATGCACACAGACCACATAAACATCCGGAGGTGAACGGGAACCTTCCATGGCCCACCTGCAGCTCCAACAAGAAAATACTTTTGTACTAGAGGCAACCTTGCAGGGCCAGGCCCCAGGACCCGCCTCCAGTATCTGCTCCGTCCTTTCCCGTGACACCACCTGCAGCTTCAGCCTGGTAGGTAAAGGTGGATGACACCACAGGGCAGGTAAGTGTAGACAGTTTGACGACTGTGAGGCACCTGCACTCACAGCACCTGACATTCTCACTCACTTCTGTTCACAGCTCCCTGCCGGCTACTGCAAGCCCACTCACGAAACAGAGGCATGAAATATCTTCCTACAGCCTGATTTCCCTCAAAAGGATCCCACATGGTCAGTCCTGGGAATAGCTACCAGCAGGGTCACACTCATAAAACCAAAGAATGTCTTTGGAGCCAGCAAAGCCAAGAGCCAACCAAGAACACACACTTTGGGATGGCTGGGATGGTCCGGGAAAAAATGAAAACCAATGTGGGGAATGGGGGGAGAGAGAGAGAGAGAGAGAGAGAGAGAGAGAGAAGACAGACAGACAGACAGACAGACAGACAGACAGACAGACAGACAGACAGATGGATGGATGGACAGACAGACAGACAAACAGGCAAACAGACAGAGAACTGATTTGTACCTTTCTGAGCCTAGGTTCTCTGCCAGAGATTTTATCTCAGCTCATTTATCCTTAAAACAACCAAAGCAGGTCAGAGTTTTCGCCCCATCAGCACAGAGAACTTATAACTCTCACTGGGGTTCTGGGTGGGTCCCAGGCAGGCCATTTTTAAAACTCCCAAAAAGATGGGAGCTTGGCCCAAAGCCCTACTTCTCCACCTCACTCACCTGTGAATGCTTGGGATCTAGCTGAGATTCCAGGTGCACAAGGCTGAGCGGGGCCAGGGGGCACTCACTCCCACAGATGGCTGCTGAGCCTCAAGTCACACCAGAGAAACCAGACTGACACCTGTCACACCCGTAGGAGCAGAGGCTCTCCCTGGTTCACCATAATCCCCAGAAATAGGAGCAACAGACAAACGGGATGAGTAAGCAGTTGAGGTAAACAAAAGTGGATGACTCGGAGCCAGATATCTCAGCACTGGTGTGTGGCCACACCACCGGGCACCACAGGGGACATGAGGGGTGCACATGTGTGAACTCTGAGCTTCTGAGAGGATGAAGGAGGGTCTAGAGCTCTGGGTCTGGAGGGCCTCAGTCCAGCACCCACGAGCCGCTGGCCTGGGAAGGCAGGTGGAGCTGGGCGACCAAATGCCAAGCAGTGACCACTTGGCTCCCCATCTGAGCTATAAACTGGGAGCAGCTTGGAATTCCCTTTGGGAATTCCAAAGGAATAACTTGCCCATGGGCTCACGCCAGTACTGGGATGTCACTTAAGCCCAAGCCCAAAGCCCAAAGACCAAGTCCCCCAATCTCTACAGGGGGTGCTCTTCTCACTTCACAGACATGTGAGCAGAGGTCCAGAAGCTGGCAGTGCCCACCCTGGGCCCCCAGCCCCTCATCTGTGTTCATTCATGGCCTGCTCTGCTCTTGGCACTCTTCCCCTGCTCCAGCTCCTGGGGTCACATCTGGCTGCCCCCTACGCTGTCTCCAGCTCCTACGCTCTGGGAATCTGTGAAGATAACAGGCTTGTGTTGTCTTTGGCTGTGGCTTTATCTGACATTTAACATGCTCACCCAGGACAGGGTATGCAGCTGTTACTGGAATCGGGGCCCCGAGGTTCACTAACATCCTGGTTTGCCCACGAAGTTCTGGCAAGGGGGACACAGGACTTGGAAGAGAGAGCCTCCCCCCCACTTTCCTCCCAGTCTGAGCCAAGCAGAATGGGTGGGGGTCGCTGCAGGAGTTGAGGATCCAAGTACAGGCCTACTGCAACCTCCCTCCCCACCCCCAGAGGTGGCCACTCTTTATCCACCTCTGGCTCCAAAGGAAGGGAGCGCTCAGCTTCCCCAGGCCTGTGAACACCAAACCACACACATAGCAGCCCTGACACAGCCAAAAACAAAACAAAACAAAACAAAAAACCCTCAGCCCCAGGGATCCCTTAAAGGGGCAGAGTCCACACCCAGCACAGAAGAGGTGGCTCCAGTTTGACCATGAGCAAGCTCCTTCGCTACCATTTTTTCTGCTCACCAGCACCCACTGTGCTGGCTCCCCCTCTGCAGCTCACCCTGGAGACAGGATACAGAGACATGCTTGAGGGAGCAGAGCTATTTTGGCTAGATTTGGTCTTTGGGCTTTGGGCTTGGGCTTGTGGTCAGCCGGGAGGCAGGTACAGGGTGTGGGTCAACAGGGAACAAGGGGCGGGGCTGTAGGAACAGAGTCTCCAGACAGGTCACTGGGAGGGGAGACAGAGCCGGATGTGGCCTTCAAAATCCTCCTTGCAGCCCCCAAGGAACAGGAGCTCCCCCACTTCCTCCCTCGGTTGAGTTTGCTCATCCTCTGACTGTGGCTTTATCTGACATTTAATTCGCTCACCCGGTACACAGCTGCTTCTGGAATCTGGTCCCAGAGGATTCACAAACCACCTGGTGGGCATCTTCCCAGGCCCCCAATTCTGCAGGCACCTCAGGGCAGGCAGACCCAATGGGCACATGTGGGGGCACCATTGAAGTGTAGGGTGCTGGGGGACAGAGCTCCTCCCTGGGGCGGGAGATGGGAGGCACTGGCAGAGGAGCGAGAGGCCCAGGGGCCAGGCTTTCTCAGGAAGGGAATGTGGAGTGAATATAGGGTTTGGGGACAGTGGATGGGTGTCCAGCCAAGCTGGCAGACAGAGAAAGCCAGGTTTCCCAGACAACTCTGGGGAGAGGAGACAGGGAAGAGGTGCAGAGGACGGGCGGTGAGGCATGAGACAGCAGCCTCGTGCCATTTCCAGCCCTCAAATCATCAAGACCCACCCCAGATGCACCCTACAGATGACCAAGCTGAGGCCACAGCAGAAAACGTGACCCCCACAAGGTCAATTCACTGATTGGGGTCATCCAGATGAGAAAGGTCCCCCGCAGGTCAGGTGTATGGTTGGATTCCTCCTGCTGACCACATGTGGAGCGGCCATGTTTGCTTGTGTTCTGTGGAAATAATTAACTTCTGTCCTGCTGACCTTGGGTACCTGGTGGCCAGTACTATCCACCTGACTGCTTACGTGGCCCCAACATGCCTAAGAAAGGTTCCCTGGTTCTGTAGAATGTCCAAAATGGAAGAAGCAAGAACAGCCTCTTTGTTGAGGGACATGCAGACCCAGAGAAGGTAAGGGTCCAGTCCAGGGTCACACAGCTGTGGGGAGACTGACAGAGGCCCCAGCCCCCGGGACATACTGCATGTCTGGATGACCCAGCACTCAGCTGCATTGGGTTCCATGCCTCTGCCCAGCTGGCCCAGACTGTGCATCAAAGAGAGCCGGGACAAGGGTGGGCAGTGTGAACGCAGCAAGGCCACTGCAGAGTGGTCCTACATGCCCACATCTGTGCCCTACATGCCTCCTTGCAGTCCATGAGAGGCTTGCAGTGCCCACAAGCCAAGGAGGTAGCAGGACTGCAGTCACAGGGGGCGAAAGGGTTTATAAGGAATGGGAGGGCGGGCATTCTGGAGTCGACCCACACACATACATATACATCTCCATCATATATATGATATATATATACATGCATATGTATATGTATATATCAGCGAAGATAACATGAATGCCCCTTCTACTTAGGATTCATGTTTCAGGTCCCAGGTAAAGAAGTAGGGGCATGCATGTACATGCAAGCCCCCCCCCATACATCCATGTATCTGGCCAGAACCTCCAACTTCAGGGGAGTGACTGGAGCTCTTCACTGCTCTCCGATAGGCATGTCTGAAGATGAGGGTGTGGGGGGGATCTGGGTCATGGGGCGAAGAAGGCACAAAGAACAACCAGAAGCCATGTCTGCAGACCCCCATGAAGACAGTCCACATCCCTGCCCCACTCTCCCTGCTCAGGGCCTGACACTTTTGCCCCACAGAGACCCCCCACTGAGATATGTATAGGTATAACTCTGTGTGTGTGTGTGTGTGTGTGTGTGTGTGTGTGTGTGTGTGTAGCAAGCTGGGAGATTTGCCTCAAGGTCACAGACCAAGGCTGACTCTGACAGCAAGGGCGGGGCAGCTGGGCAAAGCCACTTACCACGTCGGCTCTTGTATCATCCCAAAATAGATACTGGTCCCTGGGCCACAGGGCCATGGAGTAAGTGACCCAAGTGCTTGTGTAACCCAAGCTTGTCCTCTGTGGCGCTGGTGGGAGGGGCGGCAGGTGACTGGCCAGGGGCATGGAGTGGCACCGCAGGATTCCCTCTGGTCCTCTAACACACAGAGAGGACTTGTCAGAAGAGCAGCAGCATGCCAGCTTTTGTTGGCTGAGACCTAACAGGAGCATGACAAGCACCACCTCCAATATACAGACACCTTCTAATCTTCAGAAGAGCCCAGGAAGGAACATGCTGGTACACCCCCTGCCTGCCCCCTGCAGCCACTTTTAGAAGAGGGCACTCAGTTGCCAACAGGGTCAAGCTTTCCATGCTGTCACCTCCTTGCCAGTGCTCTAAGGCTGAGAGAGCCCGCCTGAGAAATGCTTGAATGAGTGAGGAGGCCCCAGGTGGGGCTCAAGTCTCATGCCTTTGTCCTGCCCTGAGAAGCACCCACAGGGCCAATGACCAGAAGTGGCCTCACTTCCACCAGCCCACAGCTCTTCCCAGCACAGAGCAGGAAGGCAGAGCCGGTCTTCCACTGTCCAGTGTCCCGCACAACCTGGCCGGCTGGGTTCTCAGGGTGTCCATCTTCCTCCCTCTTCCTGCTACCTCTTCTTTGCGCTCCTGGTCTGAGGCATCACGCTGGTAACCTTGAGCCTGCAGCAGCCCCTCTACCTCTGCTCAGGCCTTGAAAGCCTTCTGGCTTTTGTTAAGGCAGGGAATAGGGGTACAAATACCATCAAGAGTTCCTCTCTGTAGAAGTGTACAGAGCTCCTGATCTGAGCAGCACCAAGGCTGGAGTGGACAGGAGGTGCCCCTTGGCCTGCCAGTCTCACCTCTGACACTCCCACCTCTTACCTCCTGCTCTACCTCGCTCACTCCATCCCACAGTGGGGTTCTCCATCACGCTCATATCCACACATTGTTGTGCTCCAAGATTGGAGCAGCAGGTCCCTCTGGAGGCCTATGGCCCTCAGAGAGGCCAGGCACACACACATTCATCAAGTAGGGTCTTACCTACTGTGACACCCCACCTGGCACTTCCCATTCCCCAGACCACATGGCATTTACTGCAGAGTATTTAGCATCTCTGATATTACTGTGTATGAGCTCGTTTACTGTCCTCTGCCCTCTGCCCACGACCTCCCTGCCTCTCTCTTCCCTTAGAAGATCAGTTTCCAACAGCTGGAACTCGCACCTGGCTCTCACGTGCAGTAACAGGCTAAAACAGCAGCATGGGGACTATGGGGTTCAGAAACCCAGAGAAGTGACCAGGATCACAGAGCACAGTGTGTCCATTTGAACACTGTGGTCTGCTAAGACCCATACGGATGGCCCCACCAGCCAAGTTTATGTGTGGGTTTAATTCCCTGTGCAAAACCATTTTCCTGGATCACTGTATCTCCCAAGGTCATTGGTTTCTGGAACCAGAGGACCTTTACCCTCAAGGACTGACAAGGACCAATAATAATTTGGTACCAGTTGCTGGGAATATAAGACCTTTTTTCTTTTCTTTCTTCTCCTTTTTTTCTCATTTCAAGAAAAGGAAAATGCCATTTGGCCTCAGAAAGCTGTTCTTGCTGCCAAAATACATGATTTTAGCACATGGTGAGGATGTGTGATTTTTTACATATGTATTTCTTTTCCTCTTTTCCTTTTGTAAAAACAGTTTCATCTCTGGCAAGACACTAAGAGAACAGGAGTATGAGAAGACTGTCGTGGAAAACTATCACTTGGCTAAGATGGAGATCAGGAGCACAGAGTTTATCATCTCCATGGAGAAAAGGAAAATCAAAATAACAGCAAGGGGCAGGAGAAAGGGAGGTCAGAAGCCAGCAATGTATGGAACAGAGCTTGACCTGAAAGTGGATGTCCGTGTCTTCTTTCTAACTCCGGGTCTTCAAGAGCAAAGAGGCAGCCCTTCAGGGTGAGTGGCAAGGGAAGACAGAAATGGTCCACTCCTCCCCCTCTGTGCCAGGGCAGACATTGCTATCAACCAGATATTCCTTCTCTACACCAGGATGGAGCCTCTCCTACCAGGTGATTACAGTCAGTAGGTAAGCCAGACATAGCTTGCCTCTCGGCCCCTTAATTTAACCTACAAAGTGACCAAGGCATGAGAAGCAGAACCCCAACAGAGAATGCATCTTGCATAAACAGGTCCTCTCTAGCTTTGCGATTGCTGTCTCCTGACTAGTTTTGTTTGTTAGTTTGTTTGGATTTTTAAAATATTTTATTATACCACTGTGAGATATACAATTACAAAGATGTTCATGTTTGGGTTTCGGTCATATGGTGTTCCAGCACCCATCCCTCCACCAGTGCCCATTTCCCACCACCAATGTCCCCTGATTCCCTCCCCACTCCCTTAGCCTGCCTCTATCGTAGGTTCTTTATTTCCTTACTCTCTCTCTCTCTCTCTCATTCTCTCTTCCCTCTCTCTTCCCTCTCTTACACATTGTGGATTGCAATACATACATTTAGAGGTTATCATGTGTATATTTTTGCCTATATTCAATGCTCAATTCTAGGCTGGTATTATCATTTTCAATGATTATCAGCACACCATTCCTTTCTGTCTTACCTAACTTCTGACTTCTACATGTTTGTGGTAGATTCCACCTATTGACAAGACCTCCTGATCCATGTTTTCCCTGAACCTTGGATATTGGTATCACTATATACACTATATATAGTGATATATATATGTTTCCTCTCCTAGGTATAGCCTAGTCTCTTAACAGAAATGAAAAGTGCACAGCGTGCCCAAATACTTGAGTGTGGGTTCCAAGCACAACTGCTGGTTTAGGGGCTTAAACTGCCCACCCCCAAGACTTTGCATTAGGATTTGTGCCTCTTGGGAAAGCATCTGTCTCAGGGGAATGAGACGCACAACCCAGAAGCATGAAGGTCACGCAGCAGAGGAATGGCAAGGAAGCAGGAAGAGTCCGCATGCCCAGGAACCCGCTGCCACTAAAGAAATGTTGCTTGTGTATTTTTCCTCTGTGCAAGGGTGAGATTTTCCATTGGAGTCGCATTTCCAAAGGTTTTTATGGGAACCACATTCTCAAGATGTCCTAGAAGATTTTCCACAAGATAACATAAATGAGAATACAATGAACATAAAATAGAAACTTAGTGGTTAAATCTACTTGAGGAGCTTAACCCGTGTCAGGCCTTCTCAGGGAAACACACAGTGAGGGACTTACAATGCAAACAGCATTCTACTAAAAATCCCACTAAGAACCCTACTAAACACCCTACTAAACACCCCCACTGAACACCCCACTAAACACCCCACTAAACACCCCCGCTAAACATCCTACTAAACACTCTACTAAATGCCCTACTAAACACCCTACTAAACAACCCACTAAACACCCCACTAAACACCCCACTAAACACCCCACTAAATGCCCTACTAAATGCCCTACTAAACACCCTACTAAGCACTGTGGTACAGTCCTGTGATTCTCTTCATGCCTTTATCTACAGGAACGTGTTTGAATGTGTTAAAAGGCAAATAAACTCCTTTTCTTCTCTTTTTTCTTTTGCCTCATATTTGTTCCCCCCAAATTTAATTTTATTAAAGCATCATGAATTACAAAGTTATTCATAGTTGGGTTTATACACACCGATCCCACCACAGAGTCAACTTCCTCCACCAGTGTTTCCAGGCTTCCTCTCCCACACTACCCTACTCCAACCCCAGCCCGTCAACTCGGCAGGTACCTTTTCAATTTGGTTATTATAGTTTGGGTCTTGGAATGTCAGTGCTGTTGACTTTGTGGATTTGGATATTTAGCTTTATATACAACTTAACTGCTTCAGTGTACCTGGGTTCCCTGACCCTTACCCCCATTGCTTCTCATCTATCTCTTCTCCCCTTCTCCATCACTCTATTTATTTCCTTTTTCCTCCCTAAACTCAGGGGCCAAGGATGATCTAGGCATCACCCCCACCTCACCTTAAGCCTCTGCATTTTCTCATCCAGTTACTCTAACTACCACATTTAAGTGATGCTCAACTCCCTTTCGAGCATCCTGGTTTCGATTCAACCCATGGAGGGAGGAACCCAGGAGGAATATTTAGAAAAATGAAGTTTGAATTCCAGCAACGTGTCTCTAACGGGAGCTGGTACTTCAGTCTCTGGGTGATGAAAACCATCTAGCTTTTGGCTCTGGATTTTAAAATGTATGCTTTTTGCTCAAGATAACATAAAGACATTATAGAGGATTGGGGAAATAGAGAGAGAAGATATGAACTGCATGTAATTTCAGCTTACAGATAACCACTGGGGACATTTTTATATATTCTTTTCATGTCTCTTTAGTTTAGTAAAAAGGATCTGTAGGCACAGATCCTTCTGTATGTTGGTTTGGTTTGGGGGGCCACACCCAGTAGTGCTCAGGGCTTACTCCTAGCTCTGTGCTCAGGGAAAGGGATTACTCCTGGGGAGACTCAAGAAAACCATTTATGGTGCTGGGAAGTAAACCCAGTTGAACACTGGCAAGGCAACTGTCTTACCCACTGTACTATCTGGCCCTAAAAATTTGCTTTTTACAAAGCCAAACGATCTGCATAAATGCATATTCTGTGGGGTTTTTTGTTTATTTTTTATCACAATGAAAGGGTATGATAAGCAAAATACTCAGCAACACTCCCCATAAACATGAATTTAAGAGATGTCATAGTATTGTAATATTATTAGAAACTCTCAGGACAATTCCTTTCAGAAACAAAGTTATCCCGATTTTCACAAAGCTTTGGAATGGTCACAATGGTATATAATGAAGCTCCTGCTAGAAGACTGACCGCAGTAGTATCCAGAGCTAAGCACATATTTGGTCAAGAAAACATCGACATGAACCCTTTGAGGATCGATAAATAATGTGTGCTGCAAAGCCTCCTTCAGCTCAGGTCAGAATATTGCCCCCGGAGAACCTGCAGCAAATGTGTAGAAATCGTCAGCTCTCTGGGCTTTGTGAATTTGGGAATGGAATGTATCAGACTAGGGACCTGTACCGCTCCTCTATCAACCTTGCCAAGGTCTCATTGTTGACCGATTGAATTGTGTCTCAATGCTCATCATTGTAAATAAAGCTGCAAAGAACATTCTTGGCCATAATTTTTTTTTGCACACCCATGGCTGCCGCCTCAGATATGTTCTTAAGGAATAATCAGAAATTGAACTCCTAGGTCACAAAAAATGAACATTTTCAAGATTCTTCCTATCTATTCCTCCTTCCTCTGGAAGGAGGAATCATTTACGCTGCCAACCTCACTCTGAGTGCCAGGGACTCTTTCCCCACCCCATCAGGACAGAGAGAATGACCGTGTCCAAGAGGAAATTCCCATTTGAAGAGCAAAACTCCCATCTCTGAGTTACATTCTCTGTATCACTATTAGCCTTTCTTCATGTGCTAACCACATGATCACATTTTTCTGAAACTTTGTCTTTGTCCTTCCCATGCCAACTTTCTTCTTGAGATGTTCACGTTTTCCCTTCTTGGCTCGTAAGTGCTCTTTACTGTTAAGTATGTGAAGGAGCTTTGGGTATCACACTTGTCACAATATGCCCCTAGCTTTGTCATTTGACTTCTAATGGTCTTGACAATGTTTTAACAGCCCCCAAATGGAAAAAAAAAATAGAAGTGGAATTTATGTGGAAATGAAAACACTCAAAAACACATGCTAATGTCAAATAAAAGAGCTTACCTGTAACTCAAGCATCTAAAAATAACCTGGCTGTATAATTTCCTACTTTTTTCCAACAGGGTTTGTAATTTTGCTTCTGATTACAGCACCTACTTTGCCATCATTTGTTCATAGGTATAATTTTTTTCTACCTTAGCAAATACGCTTCTACAAGTTGATTTTTACCATTACTTGGCATTGTGTTACATCCATTTTTTTTCTAATATGTTTTTGGTGCACACCCAGCGGTTCTCAGGGCTTATGTCTGGATCTGTACTCAGGGATCACTCCTGGCAGGGTTTGGGGGACCATGTAAGTGTACTGGGAATCAAGTCCAGGTGGCCATGTGCAAGATAAGTGCCTTCCCCGCTGTACTATCATCACTCCAGGCCCAGCGTCAGCCATTCTGCACTTAACCATGCCCTTCTCTGCGGCATTGCTGCTTTTCCGTCTCTGTCACTATCTGTGAAATTGTGCCGAGTGTCTAATGCCCCTGCGCAGGCTCGTGCCTCTGAGTCTTTTCTTCTGACAAATTCTAGTAGTTTCTAGTTTCTGGTAGTTCCTAGTGCAAAAAGACAAGAACTCTAAAAAGTTCTTTCTGACTTTTTCTAGTAACTTAACTTATTAAGTGATTTTTTAAATATAGAGTGATTTTTTAAGAAAGTAAAATCAGTTCTCATTTTACCACCCAAAAAACTTTACCATTGAAAATTTGGTACTTTTGTCTACGTACCCAATACTTGTGTGTACGAGGGCTTACAATGTAGGCACTGGCTTCTAAATGCATTTCACGAAAACATTTTTAGAGTTCAGATAGTTTTAAGCCAAGATGATTTTCTGGGTCACGCACTCATGTTATTTAGAGGTACTATAATTTACTTAATCATTTTTGCAAGGAATTTTAGGGGTGCATTTTTCAAATCCCTAAATTTGTCTACCACACTGTTCAAACATCATTTTGGAAGCATTAGTTATTTCCTCAAGATGTACTCTTTCAAGTAAGATCAATGAGTCCAAAGAGGTTTTTTTTATTGAATTGCCATGAGATACACAGTTACAGAGCTGCTCATTTTAGATTTCAGGCATAGAATGTTCCAGAACCATGCCTCCACTACTGTACATTTCCCACCACCAATGTCCCCAATTTCCCTCCTGCCACCCCACTACCACCTATCTCTGTGACACACTTTCCTTCTCTCTCTCTCTCTCTCTCTCTCTCTCTCTCTCTCTCTCTCTTCCCCTCTCCTTTTGGGCATTATGGTTTGCAGTGCAGATACTGAGAGGTTTTCATGTTTGTTCCTTTACCTACTTTGAGCACACAGTTCTTATCCAGAGTGACCATTTCCAACTATCTTTGTCACAGTGGTCCCTTCTCTATCCCAGAAGCCAGCCATCTCCCCCAGCACTTGAGGGAGTCTTCCAACCTTGAACCATTCCTCCTGGCCCTTGTTTATATTGTCCTTGGGTATTCATCTGATTATGTTGTTTTTTTTTTATATCCCAAAAATGAGTGTAATCATTCTTTGCCTGCCCCCTCTCCTTCTGGCTCATTTCACTCAGCATGACACTCCCATGTCCATCCATTTATAAGCTAATTTCATGATTTCATTTTTCCTAACATCTGCATAGTATTTCCATGATTAGATGTACCATAGCTTCTTTAGCCAGTCATCTGTTCTTGGAGACTCTTCTTGTTTCCTGATTCTGGCTGCTGTGAATAGTGCTGCAATGAAGACAGATATGCAGATGACATTTCTGCATATCTATGTTTTTGGGTCCCCAGAGTATATTCCCAGAAGTAATATTGCTAGATCATGTGGAAGCTCATTTTCTGCTTTCCAAAAAAGGCTGAACCAGTCGACATCCCCACCAATAATGCAGGAGAGTCCCTTTCTCTCTGCATTCATGCCAGCACTGGCTACTCTTGTTGTTTTTGATGTATGCCAGTCAAAGAGGTACATTCTTGGAATTTTTGATGTAGACAATGGATTAAGCCATGGAGTTTGAGCTGAATTACATACACATCTTCTATCCTCATAAGACTGGTGTCCAGAACAATGACTCAATAAAAAGAAAGTTTCTTTGTTTAATATATTAATGTAGTATCTGTGGACCACAGACCCTAAAAGCTAACACTATTGTGAACATGTACCTGAATGATAGTAATTCAATTTTTAAGCTAAAATTTAAAAAAGAAACAATGAATATATGTTATATGGTTATTGGCCATTTGTTTTTCCCTTGTCTTCACAATGCATTCAAATTTGTCTATTGGAACATTTATCTTTTCTCAGTGTTCTATGAGCTTTCTTTATAAATTAAGTGTATTAGCACTTTATATGCTGCATTTTGGAAAGTATCTTTGCAGCTTTATATTTGTTTCTAATTTTCTTTATCTGACTAGAACACATAGTGGCACTAGCTTTATACAATGTGGCCTATCAGCATTGTCTTATATTTCCTTTCAGCATTTTCCTTGAAAGGCCCCCTGCAGACCGATATTTATATAGACTGACCTACATTTTCTTTGAGTGGTTTTGTGACTTTATTTTTACATGCATATATTTAACTCTCCAAGAATGTATTTTAGCTTATGACTGAGCTAAGAATCAGAGTTAATTTTTTTCCCCAGCATCATTTATTGAATAACCCATTCCCTCCATAAGGATTTGAAATGTCACCATTATCACATACTAAATATTTATACATACTCGAGTCTGTCTCTGGGCTTGCAGAACTGGCCCATCCATCTCTCTGTCTATTCTGGGGCTGAGAGGAGAGAGATTTCTGGGGTAGAACAGCAGGACTTGATAACTGATTAGACATGGGGGAGTGGGAGATGATTTCAAGGTTTGAGATGGAATAACTGGATGGATGGTGTGGCCATTAATCAGGAAAATGGAGATGGGGGAGGGACCACCCTCTCCTGAGTCTCCTCAATCCATCACTCACATTTCCCACAAAATAAAACATTTTAGTACACATTTTAGTTAATATATTGGAAAAATAATGCATGGTCTTGGTAAAAAAAATGCAGTCATTACAAAATGTTTACAAGGTAAGGTGTGTCTCCACACTGTTCTCCCTACTGCTGGTTCATGTGCGTCTTTATAGAAACTGTTCCAGGGAGAGACAGCAGAGAGGAGGGAGAGAAAGATGCTTCCACATCCGCACATCCGTGCACATCTTTCAAGCGAATAGACCCACGCTACAAACACCTTGCAGCACCTTGATTATTTTAACTGCAACGATTTATCTTGGAGACAGCGCCATAGTCGCGCATGGAGCTTCACTGTGCTGCTTTAAATGACTCATTGGAGTTCCACTCGTCAATGCACCAGCCCTTCTCACGCCAGCCTTAATGGAGGGATACGTAGGGAATTTGTTGCAATTAATTCTTCTTTTTAAGCACAGCGCTGACTGTGCTCTTTGCAGCTTTGAATGTTCCCTGAGTCCTCTCTACTCAGGGATAAGCACAATAGAAAGCTCTAAGTCTGACTCCTTGAGTCTTCAGAACGCAGCTCCCTCTCCTCTGAAATCATCCTCACCCTGCTAGACCTGATCACTTCCTCAGGCTCTATTGCCTTAAAAGTGTGCCTTCTTGGGGCCAGAGTGATAGCAAGCGGGAGGGCACATGCCTTGAACACAGCCGACCCTGGTTCAATCCCTGGCATCCCATAGGGTCTCCCAAGCACTGCCAGGAGTAATTCCTGAGTGCAGAACCAGGAGTAAAACCTGAGCATTGCTGGGTATGGCCCAAAAAGAAAACAAAAAAATTGTGTCTCCTTGGGGCCAGAGACATAGTATAGGAGTTAAAGCTTGCCTTGCACATGGTGCACCTTTGTTCAATCCATGGCACCATATTTCTACCTAACATTATTGGATACATTCCTAAGACCACTGTGCTACCCTGGTACTGCATGGCCCTCCAGAGAGCCAGCCTGGTTAGCAGAGAGCCACAAGGATGAGCTGCTGGGCCTCCTGAGCACTGTTTTGTAAGTCTCTCAAGTTTGTTCCTTGACCATATGGGAGAGATTTCTTCTTTTTAACTCTCCTCAATAGTCACCTCTTCTGTGAAGCCCTCCATTAATGCCCCTTGCCTCTGCAAATGCATGCCCTGTGCGTGTACACACAAACATATACACCAAACACAGACAAAATGCACAAATGCACACATATACACACACAAACAGCAGGGCCAAGTGTATTGGTTCCTCCTCCTGGGGCATTTCATATATAGTCCTAATACCCAAGACCTTCCACCATTATGACCAATATTTTTTATTACTAACATAGTTCAGGAGTTACCTCCTTTGGGCAGCCTTTCTTGACCCTCTGGGTTGAATCACCCCCTTCATCTCCAGCCCTTCCCATGCTTCACCTACTATAAAATGACTTGAAATGCAGTTCTAGAATTTTCACAATCTTTTTCTTTCCAAGACAGTAGCTCCTGTCAGGTCCAGAAAGCAAGTCCCCATGTCCTTACCCTTTCAATCCCCATGCTCTGACCTGCATCGGATACTTAAGGTGCTCATCTGGACTTGTCTAGCTTTGCTAGAACAGAGCAACCACTCTGGGGGCAGTGCCAATGCCCGTTCTCTGGGCTCATGCCATGTTTTCCACGTGCCTGGCTGACATTATCAAGGACAACCCCTCAAACTGTCCCTTTCACCTCCAAGTCTATAATTCTCGTAAGATGCTTGTGACTCAGAGGCAGAAATTATCTCATTCTTTATTTGAATATTCATGCTTGATGGGTATAGGGCAGGGCTGGACATGTGGTCGATTCTCAGTAAACACCTGCAGAAAATGACACCCAGAGAAAAGAATTTGCTTGGAGTCCCACTGGGTCCTGGGAAGGGCTTTCTGTGGCTGTTCAACATCCTCCAGCCAAGAGCAACGAGAAGTCTGTCCAGAACCAGAAACTTCTGGCATAGCTGGACTTCTACCTGTCTCATCAATTAGGGTTTCCCTGGCTGCATAGTCTAAAGACTCCCTGGTAGCTTGTCTAGAATAAACTTGTGCTTTCATTACAAAGAGACAAGCATCTAAAACCAGTAACTGGATTCTAGCTCATCAGTGACCAGATTCTTACTGGAACATCTGCCATGTCAAGCACAGGACTCTGCGGTGTGGCCCAGAGAGTCAGCTCCAACCCTAGATACAACAGTTGAGTTTCACCCATCTGGAGTCAGTAGTAGGTAAAGAAAGCTTTGCTCGCCCCTTATGTACAATTCCCAGAAAGTGCACACTGCACTAACATTGCACCGGTCAGAACTTCGCCACATACCCAGGCCTGGCTATAAGAGACACTGGAACTATAGTCTTTATTTCAGGCTGCCATGGGTCCAGTCAAAATCCAAAACCCAAACATGAACATCTTTGTAATTGTATTTCTCATGGTGGTATAATAAAATATTTTAAAAATTAAAAAAAAATCAAAACACCTAGAACCATATATAAAGACAGAGATTTGGTCTTGGGAGACAAAGAATTATCCTTTCAAGCTCTCTATATCTCTCTCAAACTATCTCTATCTCTCTAAGTCTCTCTCTGTCTCTCTGACTCCCTGTCACTCTGTCTCTGTCTCTCTCTGTCTCTCTTTCTGTCTCTCTCCCTATGTCTCTGTGTCTCTGTGTCTCTGTCTCTGTCTCTGCCTCTGCCTCTCTCTCTCTCTCTCTTCTCTCTCTCTCCCTGATTTCTGCCCTGAGTTTTCTGATGTCTCTTCCTCTCACCACTTCCTTCCTGCCATGGTCTCTGGTCACATGGCCGGTGTGTTTGCCTTTGTCTCTCTCTCTCTCTCTCTCTCTCTCTCTCTCTCTCTCTCTCTCCTCTCACTCCACCTAATTCATTGTTAATCATCCATCAGAATCCAGCTCCAGTCTTATCATCATCAGAAACACCCTTGCTAAGGCAAAGAACCACTTGTCGAACGTCAACGAACCATGTATCTCTCCTTTAAGATACTTGTCAAAATCCCCAGTTTACATTTATTTGCAAGATTACTTGATAACATCTCTCCAACAGGCACCAGGCATGCCCACACCAGCTCCCTTGTCTCAAGTACAGCACCACGCACAGGGCCTCTTCCTTAGTAAGTTCTCAATAGATTGGTGTGGAACAGATTGATTCACCCATTCTATGTGTAATGGCTAGTTTGAGATAAAACTCGTGATTTGAATAGAGGTGGAATAAGTTGAGGCTAAAGAATCATTAGACAGTTTCTTGGGCATAAAAGTGAATGAAACTATGGGAGTAATTGATTCCCAGAGGAGAGGGGCTAAATGAAAGAGGGGAAAATATATTGTGTGTACTTCACATAGATACAGAGACTTAACAAGAAAGAAGCATGGACATTAGTAAATAGAAAGGAAAGAGAGTCTTGCTCTAGGCTGAGTAAATAACTCGTTCTTTTTTTATTCCCCCTGGGATGGCTGAAACATGACTCTGATGGACCTCAGGAAAGGAACTGAAGCTCTGGGAACAGATTTGGGTGAGATCAGGGCTGCCTAATGGCACAGCTGTGCCTCTTGATGGGGTCCATATACCAGCTCCCCGTACCCAGGGTGGCCCTGAGCCCCAAGCTGCCTGTAAGTGGCAACTTCTCCGTATCAGAAACTGAGCCTCTGGCCAGCCCAGTAGGTGAAAGGATAAAGTGAAGGACTCACTGGTACACACACATCACCTGCCTCGCCCCGGACCTGGCACCTCACTTCTGTGCATTCCCATCTGTGAGCATGAGGCCTCCGGCTAGTCAAGCCTGTGAATGCACTTTAGTGTCTGCTCTGAGCGTTCCTGTGCTGAACACAAGAGTGGAACTGGGGTCAAGCTCTGGAAACTGCAGAGAGAAAGGTTCCTTCACAAGGATTTAAAGCCAGACCAAGTCCCAGGGTACTTGCCCACTGACTTAGAGCTCACTCCCTGGAGTCAGATTTTCCCTGATAAAAATACTCCCCTCACCATTTAACTCATCTAGTGAACTTGGGTGAGTTACAGAACCTTGTTAGCCTCAGTTTTATGATCTATAAAATGGGAATGGTGCCAGAGTCATACAGAGTAGCCAAGTTTATTTATAACATTTGGGTAGAGCATCTGGCATATCACAATAGCACAACAAATTTTCAGGACCATTTTCTTTGCAATAGATATATTTGTTTACACCAGTGGGTGTATACTGTGTAATGCTCGAAACCACCTCTTTCCGCTGGGAAGACATGCATGGTCACCCATGGGAATGACATACCAGGGCACTCTCACACCATAGTTTATTTAAACAGCCTCCTGCTAGTGACTAGAGCTGCTTCGGGTCTAAGTCACAATGCCATGTGCACCCCAGCCTTCGTGTCTCTGGCCTATGAGATGCCTGTTTAAAAGTGGCATCACGAATTTTGTATTATCTGGCACCTTCTCAACTCCTCCCTGGAGCCCCCGAGCCAAGGCTGGCAGCCTCTAGGTGGAATGGATGTGGGTTGAAGGAGAAATCCTGGCTGTAGCAGACACCAGGGAATCTATAACTATCTAAACTATGTCGAGAAAAAAGAAAACTGCTCAGAATGCATAAATATTTAGCTCAATGACCTGAGCTGGGAGGTGAATTTGGAAGGAGTCAGGAAGGGCCTATCTCTGGCTCCATGGCCCTGCACAGTCCCTTAACCCACAGAGACTGCGGGGCCTGCTGCACAAAGAAGCACACTCCTTTAGATATGACTGACTGTGTGGGCCCATTGCATGGACTAAAGAACAACACCAGGGCAAGGGAAGCTCTTCGGGGCTAGACACTGATACATGATGCATGATATGTGTGCGTGATACATACATGTGATACATGTACATGAAGCTTACACGTGATACTTGATAGCTATATATGATGCATGATACCTACATGTGATAGCTGTACACAGTAATTATACAAGATACATAATACCTGTACATGATACATGGTATTTATATTGAGATATCTGTATATAGCACTTATATATGATACCTATACATTGTACCTATATAAAATGCCTATACGTGGTACCTATACAAAGTACAGTGTCATGTATAGATATACATGATACCTGTACATGGAACCTATACATGATTCCCATACATGATACCTATACATGGTACCTACACATGGTACCTATACATTACACCTAGCATCTCTCCAAGAATGTCCCCTGTAAATGTCCTGTCATCAGGCCCTGCAGATAGACACGTTTTAAGTGCCATGCACTAAAGTTGCACTCAATGTCCTGCTCCATGAGGGCATGTTCCCAGAAACAAGGGTGCTCTGGGACCTTCAATGGTCCTATGAGCAATGAGGGGCAAAACCAAGAAGACAGAGAGACAGTGAGAGAGGGAGATGACAGCAGAGGGAGAATGTGCCCTGTGTTTATTCCCACTGGGCAGGCCAAAGATGGTAGAAGACCAGTGAAATGGCAAACCCAGAAGTGAACACACGGGGGGTCCCGGCCTGACCAGTGCTCCTCCAGATCACTGGACTCCAGGAAGCAACTCACTGCTCTCTGCACCACTTGCTTCTTCTTTGAGTATATCCTCCTCACATACTCTCCCATGGGCTTGACTTATGTAGGGTAGGACTGCTCTGGGTCGGGCAGGGCTTATTTGATTTATCATCCAGGGTCACAGGACGGGCATGAGGGAAATCCTGGCATCCCCATAGCCCTCCTGTTTGGTGGGACTGAGTGAAATGGGAAGTTAGATTGGAGAGTGCAGTCTGAAACACACCACTGAGATCCGTTCACCTTCTTCCCCAAGGAGCTGGACATTCTCAGGCTCAGGCTCAGGACCAGCTGCACTGGAGAGAAGGCTGGTCCATGCCACAGTTCAGTGACCTGCTGTGTGACATGGCAGAGAGCTGTGCTTCAAACACAAGCAGACCATTCAACACAGGGAGGCCACTCACGCGGGCCAAGGTGCTAAACCTTGGCAAGGGAGTTAGGGGGTCCCTGTGGGGTTTACAGTGGCCCCTTCCTGGTTGGCACCAGCTAAGGCTGTGTCAGAGACAGGAAGCTTCACCCCAACTTCACCCCGAGCCTCTGTGCTTTCTTTTATAGGGTCACAAGGGTCACACTTGGCCACACTCAAGGAGCAAGCATGCAGTGCTGAGGGTCGAACTCAGGATCTCAAACCTGTGCTGCATAAAATCCTACACTTCATTCCACCTTCCTCTCTGTGACCTAGTGTCACTTTCTGGTGCAATGAGATGTTTTGAAAAAAGGCAGTCACAATGCAGCTTATGTTACAATCTGTTCCTATCATTTTTCTATCTTAGTAATAGTTGCTGTTCCTTGTTGACTATATCTGATTGATAGATAAATTATAGCATAGCCACATATGTGTGTGCACACACACACACACACACACAGACACGGTCCTGTATATTGAGGTTTCAGGCATCTACTGAAGATCTCAGAATGTACGGCTTAGGCATAAAGGGGGAACTATAGAGTGTGAGGGCATGGTGGCTACAGTGGGACTAAGCCACCCCCGCTAGCTTGGGGTAAAATGAGGGGGTGTCTTCTAAACGCCAGAACCAATCCTGCTCTCTGGATACCCCCAAGAGACTCAGGCAAGCAGAGCTTTGTCCATTCAGCTGCCGAGGAAAGTCAGTAGGTAAACTATTCTGTTTTATTGGGAAACCAAAATGAACTCTGGGAGCTCAAAAGTGGACCAATAGAGGCTCAAAATCCAGCAACATGGCTTTGAACTCGGCCTTTCCACGGTCTGCAATTCAACGTCATCATTTCCAAAAACTCCTAAGTCTGGCTGTCAGCTCGTGGAGTCAGCACAGGAGATGCTTCATGCCTGCACACAGACAGAGCCTCAGAGAGGGAGACCGGGGCAGAAACTATCGCCAGACACAGGTTTGGACCCAATTTGATCCTAAGAGAACCCGACAAGACCTCTCGCTATCTCTCTGAAGTTCCTTCATGGTTGCGTGGAAGGAATGTACTTGCCTTCCCTGATGTCTGGCTGCAGGCAATAAATGAGATTCGTAAAGCACCTAGCACATTGCCAGGAGCACTCAGCATTCCAGGGGAATTCCAGGGAGAGAGCAAACTTGGGAACCAGACCCAACAACACCCACCAGGCACCTGCTGCCAGACCCCATTTCTCCAAAGTGGCAGCTTACTAGGGCAAATGAAGCCACACAAGGGTGTTAAATGCTTCTGGGGTCCAATGCAGAGGTGGACCCCACCGTGTAGAATGTCTCCCTAAACACTAACCATCAGTTAGCTCTGCTGGAGGAGCGGGACTCCAGGGCTTGATGGAGAATGTTCTCGCACAGGAATGGTGAGCTGAAGCTGGCTGAGTCTTCTTTGCCTTGGCCCCGCAGTCCAGCTGTACTTGGGATGTGAGTCAGTACAGTGGGACAGAAAGTACCAGCAGAGAATCCAGAGCAGGCTGGTGATGCTCAACCCAAAGAACACGCTCCTGGCTTCACCAGCTCCCACCACTGGAACCACTCCCCGACAGACTGTGCATACCTTGGCAATAGTCTGGCATTGCCCTGCATATCTTCCCCCACATCTGGAACTCACTCTCTCCTATATTGAGTACCTACTACATCCTCATGCTTGGCGTGTTCCCTAATGCCAATGGAAGCCCTTCCAGAGATGCTGAGGATAAGCCTGCATTAGCTTCATTGTCCAAACAAGGCCTGAGGTTGGGAAGAGGATCTTCAGATTGACCCAATCCTGAAGAAGACAGGGTGAGAATTATTCCCTCAGACTCAGAATTCAGGCTTTTCTCTAGCTCAGCATGCAGAAAGGAGAGAGAGCTGGAGTGATGGGAAAGCCAGTAAGGTGCTCTTATTGCATGCAGTTACCCCAGGTTCGATCCCTGGCACCCCATATGGTCCCCAAGTCCTCCAAGAGGGATCCCTGAGCACAGAGCCAGGAGTAAGCCCTGGGCACTACTGGGTGAGGCCCTAGGGAAAAAGAAAGACAAGCCACAGGGATGACAAAGTGCCCAGTGAGCTGTGGGAGCAGACCAGGGACCCACTGTGAGGGGGGAGATGAGACCCTCTGATTGCCACAGGAAGCGGGTACCCTGAACAGGTCTTCCGTGGGGTACTGCCCAATCTCGGTGTTGAGAGCTTTGGAAGTTTTCAGAGAGGTTGAACCATTGCAGCCTGAGATATAATCGGGGGTGGGGTGGGGGAGGGAATAATATCTGTTGCTCTTGTCCGGTCAAGCCGTAACTGAGACAGCAGAACCATCAGGCCATGGGGGCACTGGGGTGACGTCTGGGCTGCCCATCTTGGGTATAAAAGGTTCTGCTGCGCCCTTTGTCTACCTTCTGGGGTCTTGACTAGAATCTACTGAGCACAAGGGAAGGGGGCTAGAAGGATCCAATTGCTGGACCTGCTGCAGGCCTGGTCTTCTGCCTCTGTACTAAGCCTGGACCTGCATGTCAGCGACCCTCGATGGTTGCAGCCATCCCCCAAATTTTTCTCCCAGCTGCCTCTTCTCCACTCTCCCCTACAAAGGTAGACGATGCAAAGGATTTGGGAGATAAAATGCCTGCAGCAACTTGACTTGCATAAGAGATGACCAAGGGCTGGGGGTGGAGGCCATGTTGCTCCCTTCTTGGCCGAAGACACTGGGTGCTCTGTGTGGCCCCTGCATGCAGCACTGCAGGGTCTCATGGGAAGATGTGCTAAGCCCCTCCCGCTCTGTTTCTGACTGCCTACTCTCTGAAGTCCCCAGATGTGGTTAGGGGGACCCTGTACTCCAATCTTGAGGATATAAGGAGAATGGATCCCCATCGGGGTTGCTGGAGAGAAACAGCCTGGCATGCACTGAAGACTTGAAGACAGGAGGTGTCTGAGCTGTGAGCTTGTTCTTTCCTGCTGCTCTTGAAGTTCTCCTTGCTGATGTCTGAGATGCACAAGAAGTGCCTGGTACATGCTGAGCTGCAGGATTGTTCCATGTTCTTCTTGTGCCAAAGGCCAAGGCACTGCCCCTGTGGGTATGTTCCTGGAGCAAGCTGGAAGCCCATAAGGGGTCAAGTGACATATTCTCTATCCCTGTGGGAGAATATAAACCCCATTTGTGTGCACAAGATGGAGCTGCCATCCCATCCATCTCCACGGGACACTCACCAGCTCCTTTAGCTGCAATCAGACATTTGAACAGCGCTCCAAGTGAGGCCTCACACTTTGATTAACAGGTCAGAGCTTGGCCCTCAGCCCCTGACTGGCCTAGTTACAGCCCCCTGTAACTAGAGAGGATCGCAAGGATCCTCTCTGTCCCTTTAAGATTCTCAGGTGGGACAAGAGCTAGAGCACAACAGGAAGGGTGTAGTTCTTGCACTTGGCTGGGCACCCCAAAGGGTCATACAAGCCCCACCAGGAGCAATACCTGAATGTAGAGCCAAGAGTAAACCCTGAACTCTACGGGATGTGACCTCAAAACAAAAGGTTCTCATCAGTACATAGGACCTAGGGAGCAACCTTCTTACAGTTGACATAGGAATCAACCTCCTAGCTGAATCTACTTTCTGAAGATGAAACAGCCTTTCCTGTACTTGACTTCATAATTCTTCCTCCTAAGTCCCCATTTGAAGGGAAAGAAGCTGTTGGGTCAGCTTCCTTGTGCATCCCTGAGAGTCACATCATGGGAAGTATTTCATAGCCCACTTAACTGGCAACACAGTACAGACCCTGAGGTTCCAGAACTGCCAATGGGTACCTAGGAACTCAACTCCAGTTCCACTGACTCTTCATCCAGACCTTGTCCCCCTCACTGGGCTCTGACAGAGTCCAGGCTATGCCCCAGAATCTTAATCTGGAACCTACTTCCTGGAAGGCTCTCTCCTAGTCTGAGCCCCATGACCTGTGGTGACTGCCATCCC
Source organism: Cryptotis parvus (assembly GCA_021461705.1). Lineage (NCBI taxonomy): Eukaryota > Metazoa > Chordata > Mammalia > Eulipotyphla > Soricidae > Cryptotis > Cryptotis parvus. The sequence goes on along the minus strand of JAJIBD010006865.1, from coordinate 28,489 downwards.
CTTCTGTTGTGCAGTCTGTCCTGCTGAGCACTGGAGCTAAGAGCTGATGAGTGAGGAGGCCCTTTGAAGTTTCCCCTCCCACCAAGTTACAGAAAGGAGGCCTTGTCTTATGCAGAGAGCAGTTGAAGGAATCAAAGGGGAGATGGACGGTGAGATTTTGAGTGATCAGTGTTTAATAGTGAGAGCTGTCAGAAGAGATACCCTAGGAGAGTTTTCCAGGAAGTTATGGGACTCACAGGTCCCTGCAGAACCCCTGCATGGAGGGCTGCAGAGGTGGTCCCACCCTCCACCTCCCACCCTCTGTCTGGAGAGTTTGACTCCAGCGTGGCTACTGTTGACAAAGCATGGCCTAACCACTGTCTGCCCAGAAGCCTGCCTTCCTGCATGGCCCTTCATCCACAGGTGTCTTCAGACTCAACCAAAGACATGTGAAGGGTGAAAGTTCACATAATACAAAGAAGCCAAATTTCCTTCCCTTGCCAGGGAAGCAAACATGGTTTTTTCACACCTGAACTTCTCTGGAAAATTCCAGCATGGTCATGAGTTGAATAGAGAAATGGTGGTTAGCCTCTGTGGTTTGAGTCAAGTGGGCATGTGAATTCCTGGTAGACTAGGACATGGGGACCCTGGGCCTGCATGTAAGCCCAGCCAGGAAGACCACTGTCCTCACCCCTGAACAGCCAGATCTCAGGTGGTCTCAGGCATTTTCTAAGAGAGTGCAGAAAGGAGGAGTGGGCCACGTCCCTTGACCCTAACCACCAGGCCCCAGAAAATCAAGAAAAGCTTTTGCTTACTTTTACTTGCCGCAATTTTTGTAGTCTGCCTCTGCAGCAAAAAGTCAGAGTGAGTCCTGGATGGGTCCGGCTCCCTCTGGAGCTCACACGGCCTGTGCAGAGAGGCTGTGGGGCCCAGACACGGCCCTGCACAGGGAGGGGTGAGGAGTGCTCCCTAAAAGCTTTTTGGCTGCCGAGCAAGAGACAGACAGGCCAGGGTGTCTCTGGGCACTGATTTCTTCTCATCCCAAATTTGGGCATCAGGAGAGATGAGGAGAGGCTCAAAGAGGGGCCTTGGGGAGGTGCGGCAGAGGCCAGACAAGAAGGGGTGTCACTATCACATAAGAGAACCTGGCCCTCAACTATCTGCATAAGATGAGGCCCCTAGACTGTCCCCCAGAGCCCACCTGCTCTCAACAATATGCATTTTCATGACTATGGGGGGGTGAATTCTCTTATTTGCTGTTTTTGCAAACCTTCTCGAATTCTTCCTAGACCTCCGATAGCTCCTGGCACAGACATCCTGATGAGTAACAGGGAGGGAACTGGCCCCAGATGGGGCCGCTCACTGGGGGCTGCCTGTTCAAGCAGGCAAGCAAATCGCGATTTGGATGGAGCGGAGCTCCAGGCCACAGGAAGTCCAGTGGTGGGGAGGGTGGGCGCAGCTTTCAGCAGGAGGGATCAGGGCCTCAGCAACTTGCTGGTGCTGGACTACACCGCCTGCCATCTGGCCCTGTCAGGAAAGGCTAGGAGGGGCCTCTGCAGTGGGATCCCTGGAGTAAGTTCATGCCCAAGTTGGCAGCAAACACTGCAAGAGGACTCAGGGGCAGTCACTGGGGTGAGGCAGTGAGAAGTTCAAGGGCCCACTGTTAGGCAGATGCTACTCTAACCTGGTAAGACAGCCTCAGCCAGCTGATAGATAAATCAATCTCCCGTTCTGTCTTACAACTCGAAGTCTTGAAGCAGTTTTCATGCCCCCAGGTTTCCTTCTAACTAGCTTTTTTCAGCTCCTTTCCAAGGAAAGGGGAGCTGGGGAAAAGAAAAGCCTGATACACCAAACAGGATTAGCAGGTGCATTAAAGTGGGATGGGGAGTCTAGAAAGTGCTAGGAAGCTTGGTTTCCTGCGCAGATGCTACCTGAGCCTTACTTCTGTTCTTCTGGTGGCTTGGGAGTGACCCCAAAGATGAAAGCTTCCATCACATCTTTCACTGGCCCTACCTTGTTCTCTCCCTCTAGACAAAACATTTTCTGTGGGGCCAGAGAACTAGGACAAAGGTTACGGCACTTACAGGGAATGTAGCCGATTCCAGTGCAACCCCTGGCACTGCAGAGGGTCCCCAGGGTCCCTGCCAGAGCACAGAGCCAAGAGTCAGCCCTGAGCACCACCACATACAGTCCCAAAGCAAAACTAAAGTCCTTTACGGAGAAAAATAAACTGCTACTCACATTAAGCAAGTGTTCTTTGGAGTCTCCCAGCCACATTCAAACTCTGCCACGGGAATGATGAGCCCTGGCAAGGCAGAGGCTTCTCCTGGCCATCCTGGAGCTTGGCCTCCTTCCCAGCCCTTGAGGCCCATCTCCCATAGGTCCAGGACATCACATTTCAGCAGCCACTGAGGCCTCAGACCTGTTCACTCCCAGCTGAGACAGTCAGCACAGTGCTGCACCCATACACACCTTTTCTGTGTTGGGGTCCTTGGGCTCCTGGGAGTGCCAAGGTGCTAGCTTCAAGCACTACCCCCTACCTGACATAAAGGGGCAGTCGGGCAGTGAGACCAAGAACTTCAACATGGAGCTTTTCAAGGGACCACAGAGAATGTCCAGGAGTGCTCCAGGCACTTCCTAGAGGCCTTGTTTCATTTGAAGGGGCCAGAGGAGAACAGGATGTGGAGACCAGGCCAGGGCCTTTACTTGTGGCCCTTTGTAGAAGGACCAGTCATAAGACAGAATCTTAGGTGGAACCCCAATATGTAAAGTAGGCCCTGCTGGGGCTGCTTGGGAAAGCCCCGGGGACTACACAGGCAGGGCTGGAAATCACAGTGGTCGGAGGGGGTGTGGCATGGCCAGTCACTCAGCATATCACAGGGGCAGCTGGGAAGGGAAGGGACAAGGGGCCCACTGTGCTGCTTGCCAAAGAGGCCCAGATATTGAAGCCATGCCTGCCCTTTCCTCTCCACGGACCCCTGTCCCTTCTTCCCCTCCTCTGTGCTCCAGACTCATTCTCCCAAATCTTCCTCCTCCAAGATAGATGGAGTGAGGTATCACTGCAAACACTTCTGCTATGGCTCTGCCACTTGACATTTCAAGGTCCTGGTGTCAGAGTCCAGTCAGACCCTCAGGAGCTCCTAACTTTTGTCTTCCTAAGCACTCTATGACGCCCCCACTCATCCCTACTCCTCTCTACTCCACATGGTCACTCTTGCCCATCCTGCCTCTCCTTCAAGACCTAGCTCATTTGCCACCTCCTTTGTGGAGACTGCCCTGACTGCTTCTGGAACATCTGATGTGGAACTGTGCCCACTGCCCACTGCCTGTACCTGTCAATTTCTTGCCACCAGTACCAGACTCTAACTCCTGAAATAATGTCGGCATATGTCCACAGTCTCAGGATTTCCGTACGTATTGAATATATGGATGGATAAATGAATCAAAAGATGAGCAGACAGTTGGAAGAATGGATGGATGGATGGACGGATGGATGAAAGTAGGGGATGGACGGACGAACGGACGAACGGATGGATGGGTGGATGGGTGGACTGGTGGACGGATGGACCGGTAGATGGATGGACCAGTGGATGGGTGGATGGGCGGACGGGCGGGCGGGTGGATGGGTGAGCGGGTAGGCAGGTGGACAGGTGGGCGGGTGGATAGATGGATGGATGGATGGATGGATGGATGGATGGATGGATGGATGGTTGGGTGGGGTGGATAGACAAAAAGAAAGAATGGGAGGATGGATGGAAGTATGGACAGACACAGCAAAGTCCAGATGATAGATGGATGAATGAATAGGTGAATGGATGGATGACCAGGCAGATGGGCAAATGGGAAGATAGATAGGTGGGTGGATGGACAAATGGATTGATGGATGACAGCTGACAGACTGGAGAATGGAAAGATAGGTAGGTGGGTGGGGTGAACTGGTGGATAGATGCACAAATGGACAGACAGATAGATGGATGGATGAGTGGTGGAAGATGGAAGAATAAGCGGTTAGGTGGGTGGGTGGGCAAATGGATGGGTGGATGGACAAAGGGGTGGATAGACAAATGGATAGATAGCTGAATATGTCTACTCGTTTTGCTTATTTTGGTTAAAAAAATAGTACATATGTGTTAGCTTTGTTGGTCCCCCTGCCATATCCTTAATTTACAGCTTGATTTCCTTCTGGAATCTGTCTCTTCCCCCTATTGTATAATCTTAAAAAGGGAATTTGAGGCTTCTGTCTCCCCATTGCAAACACCAGTTCCCCCTTTCCCCGTCCAGCTCAGAGCAGACACAGGTCCTTATCTCTCTTCCAGAATTCACTAGGAGAGGAGCGATGATGCCTATGAGCCATGATATTACCAACAGCATCCAATGGGCTCGGATTGAACCCCGAGAAGCTATTTATGAAAGAGCTCAAGTACCCACAGGCTTGCTGAAAGGCTTATTAGGCACAGAACCAAACAAAGCAGCCAGGCCACAGCTGACCATAGGACTAAAGGGATTCTTAAGCCCATGCAGTGAGGGATACAGTTGCTCCAGTGAGCACTGGGCACTGAGTAAGCTGCAGTCATTCTGACTGGCAGGTCTCCTAGAAGCAGCTCTGGCTACTGCACTTGTGGCTCCTGCCCACAGCAGAGGTGTGTTTGTCCTGTTCCATGGCCTGACTTGCTCCTAGGTCACTACATGGAAAAGGGTCTTAGATGCAAGGGATGCTGGGATTGTATGGTTCTACTGTGCCCTGTCGGAAAGGGGATGCTGACTCTGCCACTTCTCCCAAAGGCTCTTAAAATAGAGAATTTCTCAAGGACAGAGAGGTTTTCCAATGACAGACAATCACAAAGAAGGACAAACAGACTGGGCCCAGAGACAGGGGAGAAGGTCAGCGGTCACTCAGTAGGGGGTGGCATGCAGACCAGATGTTTCCTGCTTCCAGATAGGGGCCGGGGTCCTTATCCAGAGTCAGGGAAAGATCTGGGTGCTCACCACTCCCCCAATCTGCCTGTCTGGACTCCTATGACTTCTCTGAATGCCTAACATCCTGCCCATAAATTCCTTTTGCTTAAGTTAACCAGTGTTAGTGTCTGCCGGCTGCAGCCAAGCAACACTAAGTGAAACCACATGGAAGTGTGGACCAATCTCTGCTGCTTGTAAAACACTAAGGCGGCCCTGATAAGGCTGCCGGCTCCTGCCACCCCTTTCCTACATTCCTCCCCAGGGAACAGCTCATATGAGCTGGGCGTGTGTGTCCCGAGTTTACTGCTCACACTTCTCCTCAGTACATGTAGCCCAAGTAAACATTCTCTGAAAACCATATTCCATTTTTATTATGCTGAAGATGTCTCCAACGGTCAGATACACCATTACTCCATGTACTACCAGAAAGACTCAGAGAGACAGACATGGGGCAGAGCTGCTACTGGCTTTCCCTGTGTCCAGCGGCTCATGAGGCGCCCGGAGGGATGCCAGGTTCTAGCCCTGGCCCGCCACCCCAGTAGAGCCTCACAACAAGCCAGACGACCCCCACTCCATGAGGGACCTCCATTTTCGACAACCGACTTCCCCTCATCAGAATTCCACCCAGCAGACCAGCCTATCACAGCCCGGCTCATTGAGATCCACTCTGCAGCAGTCTGTTGTAAATCCAGGTATGCTGATCCAGAGACTCACAGACATGGGACAGAGCTGCTACTGGCTCTCCCTGTGCCCAGCCGCTCACAAGGCGCCCGGGAGGGATGGCAAATTCTAGCCCTGGCCCGCCACCCCATCAGAGCCTCACAACGAGCCAGACAACCCCCCACTCCATGAGGGCCTCCATTTTCCACATCCAGACTTCCCTCTCACCAGAACTCCACTCCAGCAGACCAGCCTATCGCAGCCTGGTTCATCAATAAATGCTGGATTTTTAGATGACTACAAGAGTATGCTACCCGCACGGCAGAGCCTGGCAAGCTACCCGTGTCGTATTTGATATGCCAAATACCAGTAACAATTATAGACCTCATTCCCATGACCTGATGGAATGGTTTGAGGCTCTTTATGTTCCTGGAGCAAGCAGGTGCCCTTGGGCTCTACTTGCATGAGACAGGACATATGGAGATGTTACTGGTGCCCACTCGAGCAAATCGATGATGAACAGGAAGACAGTGATACTACCAGAAAGAAAGCAGTGGCCAATGAAACAATGACCCAATGGGAGCTGTATCTCAGTCGCTGCTTGGAAGAAAAAAGGTGGGTTAGAAAAGGTGAAATATGGTCACAGCAACAACTAACTTATTTAGCTCCTGTCATGGGCCAGGCATTCTCTCATCTTCTCTGCTCATATTAACTCAGTTAATCACCTCTCCACTCAATAATTTCTTGAGGTTGAAATATAATTAGCCATATTTTACAGATGATCAAGCTGGAACAGGGAGGTTAGATTATTTTCCCAAGGTTACAAATCTAGTAAGTGGCAGGGCAGAATTCGGAGAAACTCTTGCGTCCGAGGTTGGTGTTTTATGAAGATGCGAATGTATACTCATGCCCTGACAGTGAGTGTGAGATCACATGGAGCTGCATGCACATGAACATGTATGTGCCCATGTGTTCATGACACTGCAGTGTGTGAGCCTATGTATGTGTGTTTCCTCATGTGGTGAACGCAGATGAAGGAGCATTCCGCAGCCCGCCTCCTGACTCCGGTACTCTCCGACCTCTTCTCTGGGTCAGCTGTAAGTCACTTCCTGCTCACTGAGCTGCTCTCCTGTGATGAGCACTGAGGTCCTTGTCCACTGAGTCTTCCCAACAAGGCTGCAATGAGCATCCTTGAGCTAGCGACTGTGAGCTATGAGAGAGAAGAGAAGCAAGGCTGAGGCGATGGATGGGGCATGTGTGCTGCACGCTAATAGACCAGTCGCCGCTGCTATCCCGGGCACCTCACTCTGGGGCAACCGCAGGCCACCAGCACTGTGCACACTTCCTAGCTCTGACCCACTGCAGGTGGCCCTCCACGACATCTGTAGTCGTCCTTACTCTTCCTCCTCCCTCTTCCTCCTCTTCCTCCTCCTCCAGACTGTCTCAGACCTCCTCCTTGCCTTCTCCTCCTTATTCTTCTCCTCCTCCTCCTCCTCTTCTAGGCTGTCTCAGACCTCCTCCTTGCCTCTCCTCCTTCTTATTCTTCTCCTCCTCCTCCTCCTCTCCTCAGGCTGTCTCAGACCTCCTCCTTGCCTTCTCCTCCTTCTTCCTCCTCTCCTCCTCCTCCTCCTTTGCCCTCCTCCTCTCCTCTTCCTCCTCTTCCTCCCTCCTCCTCCTCCTCCTTTTGCCCCTCCTCCCTCCCTATTCTCCTCCCTTCCCCCCTCCTCCTGCTACTTGCCTCCTCCTCCTCCTCCTCCTCCAGACTGTCTCAGACCTCCTCCTTGCCCCTCCTTTGGTGCCAAGAAAACCCCACATCTTTGGTTCTGCTTCTCTACACATCACAATTCCATCACTAGCCTCTGCCCTGCACTTCCAGCCCTGCAACCTAGAAGCAGATCCCCTGCCCCCACCCGGGTGGAGAGGGTGGGGGGACAGGATGTCATAAGAGAGCAGGACTAGGCTTCTGTCATAAACAGTGTCTGCCAGACACGAAAATGCCAGGTTGCCTAGGACTTCTCAGAGCCTTGTCTGCAGAACTTCTCAGGGCCTTGGCTGCAGGACTTCTCAGGGCTTGACTGGGTGAGCCCTTAAGCAGCTGGAATCACCAGGACATGAAGAACAGAGGAGCACCCTCCCAGGGGTCCCTGCATCCCAGCAGTAGCTCCAAGTCCTCCTCTTCCTGTTGCTCCCCAGAGCCTCTGTAGATATCTGGCCCAGAACCAAATGGGCACCCCATATCCACCTCCCTCACTCTTCCCCAATTGAGCCTGAGGGGGGAAGACTGGGACCTGTTACTTAGCCTGACTATGCCTCAGTTTTCTCTGTGGTGACATGGGGTGAATACAGTCCCTGTCTTAGGGTACTCTTGGCATCTGCCATGTATGACGAACACACAGAAGCAAGTGGAAAAATGCTTTCCCTTAACACTACAGGGAGTCTTTGCTGTCCAGAAGCCCAGAGAAGGGGTTCCAGTTTAACCCCATAATCCATGTCTGCTCTCAATAGTGCCTCTGCCCCGGGAGGCATGGGGGAACACCATGTGTCTGCTAACCTTGATCTGCCAGTATGGGATCGGTCAGGAGCTGGGGGCTGGGGGAGGGGGAGGACAAGCAGGACACAAGACAGGGGCCCTGGAAGGAGAAAGGGCTACTGACATACAGCTCAGTGGAGCAGTTCAACAGCATGGAGCAGACCTGAAGCAGGGGTGGGGCCCCAGGAGCCTGCACCCATGCATTCAGGAACAGGCTCATGGGGGAAGGGCTCTGCATCAGTCCGAATGACAGCAACAGTCTTCCTCAGCTCCAAGAAGTAAACCTGGGTCTTGCCAGCACATCATTAACCCAGCAGCAGAGGGAGAGAGCACTGCGGAATTCAGGGAGTGATCCAGGCATCTGTGTTGTCTGGGGTTCTCTCTATTGCGAGGCGTTGATGGCAGCTTCCCGCTGTGCTAAGACTAAGGTCTCTCTTTGGGGGACAAAGCTGAGTCCTCCCCCCCACCACATACACACACACACACACACACACACACACACACGCTCCAGCCTTGCCAGAGCTCCTCGCCAGGCTGAGTGCAGCGCCACAGGCTTCACCATCCCCCAGAGAAGAGGGAGGCCTCGACAGAGACAAATGAATCTCGACAGCCTCCTCGCTCAGCTGCCAGGGAGACCCAGGCACCCCCGCACACCCCGTTACCCACTCTCCGCTGCCCTCATTATCTCTGCTGCGGTGTCCGCAGGCCAGAACCACGCGCCCAGCCTCTGCCCATCCCTGAGCATCATTACCGTGGACTCCCACTTGAAATTATTTGTTTTTTTCTATTGATCTTGCTTCGACACTGGGAAGAGGGAAAAAATGTATTCTTTGTAAGGCATTCCCAAGGGCTTAATTTGTCCGTGTTGGAAGCCTTTTAATAGGATTCTGCCCCATTGTTTATTCTGAACATTGAGTTCCAGAGTGGGGATTCAGCTCTTTTAATAGAAACTCATTACCGGGGTCCTCTGCATCAGAAAGCCGACCCTGCCATGGAGAAAAGGAGACGAATTAGGGGGCTGCCAAAGGCCTGTCTGATCAGAGGGTCCCGCAGGAGATGGAGTCACAGGCCCACTCCCACTGCCCACCCTCCCACAGGAAGCCCAGGGTTGTGGCCACGGAGGCTCCCAGACTGCCCCCTCCACCCCTACTCTTCCCCCGCCTCTGAGTAGCACTTCCCCTCAATGATTGGGGTGCTAAGGAAAGTCACAATCCTGGTTCTCCTCCTGCCAGGCAGCCGCAGTCCACATTGGAGGGACACCAATGACTGGACCATGTGAGCCTAGAGTGTCACTGGCTTCTTTCCCCCTGGTCTGTGCCTGTCTCTACTCACAGCTTTCTAGGTGCTATCAGGGTGCCCAGTGAACACCAAGGTTTCTCCAGTACCCTATGACCCAGGCGGGCCGCCTGGCCCATGAGGAACTTTTCTGAACAAGATGGCAAGAAACCGGGTCAGGGGGATGGATAGATAGTATAGTAGAGAAGGTGTTTGCCTTGCACACAGCTGAACCAGGTTCTATCCCCCGGCATCCCATATGGTTCCCGAGCACCACCAAGAGTAATTCCTAAGTGCAGAGCCAGGAGTAACCCCTGAGCATTGCTGGGTGTGACTCAAAAAAGCTAAATATAAATAAAGTTCCCAGGAAGCAAGGTCAGCAGAAGATTGCACTCAAGCTGAGTGACTTCAATTACTCAGTTTCTCCTGCAAAATTAAAAGGGAAAAATGAAAGGGAGGGACTGGCTTAGGGGCCACGCCTCCCTTGAGGCAGCCACACATGCTTAAATGACATAGCTAAGTTGGAGCAAAGAGGCTGCATCTGCACAGCTGCACCCCCACAGCCCGAGCCCCCCCAGATTGCCGCCACTGGAGTCTGGAAGCGCCAGGTGAAAGGGGAAAAGGGTTGGTTTGACATAAACACAGAAGTGGTTGGGAGTCACAGTGAGGCCTACTGGCAACTCTGAGCAAGTTACTGGGCAGCTCTGAGTCTCTGCACAGACTTCACAGTCCCTCCAGGCCCCAGGCAGTCTGGAATTCACACGCACAGATGGGCAGGGACCGTGCGTAATCCTTGCCCTCTCCCCATTTCCAAACCTGCCCTGTGGCAGGATCTATGGTATATGGCGCTGGAGAAACAGTACAGCAGGAAGGGCATTTGCCCTGCAAGCAGCCAACACTTCTAGCCTCGGCATCCCACATGGTCCCCCAGCACCGCCAGGAGTAATTTCTAAGTAATTCCAGCTCACAGCTTTCCAAAGGGCTTAATTTGTCTGTTTGTCCATTGTTGAGCATCACCAGGGGTTGTTGTTTTGCCCTAAAACAAAATGGAACAACAAAGTCTGGGCCACATAGACTCTGACATTCAATGGGTCACAGTGGGGTCACTGAGCTCCTGTCCGTGCCCCCTGCTCAACACCACAAGGTAATGCAGGATTAATCCGCAGCCTTCAGAGGGGTAGATGAAGACTGAACAGATCAAAGACGATTGACGATCGCTACCGAAGTTGCCATAGAGACTGCATCTACACCAGGCGCAGAGCGGGGCATGTGCTGAGCGGGATCAGAGAACAAGAACGTAAAACCATCTCAGGGTATCAGGGAGGGCTTCTCAGAGGAGATGGGCGTGCCCCTGAGACCCAAAAGTGGTGCTGGTCATGGCAGGTGCTGAGAAAGACAAATGCTCCAGAGCTGGTTTCTTCCTTTCAGGACCTGTCCTGGCCCTGTGCCAGCCGGTTACAGTAGTAAAGATGATTGATTTGACAGCTTTCCCCACAGGGCTCACACCAGCTCAGCGGGTTTGCATAGGGCAAGTAGGCAGGTGGGTGGCATTGCCAAGGCCTGGCTGCAGAGGCCGGCCCACAGGCTATCTGCTGCCTGTGCTCATTATTCCCAGGGGCAGATAGGGAAACTGAGGTTCAGTAAGGAGAGGTCATTGGCTACATAAATAGGGGTCCCAGAACCAACAAACGTTAGATCCAGGATCCAACCTCCCCAGTCTCATCTGTGATGACCTCGGTGTGAGGACACAGAGCAGAGCCAGGTGCCACTAGGTCAGGGGTCAATAGAGCTGGATTGTGTCTGATCAGCTCCCATGGTGATTTCAGGCCTTGTGTCCCCTCTAATGTTCAGCAACATGATTTGCAAAAGAGAGGATCTGGTGGAAGTGGTAGTACTTGCCAGGCGTGCCCCCACGCTGTGGTCTGGGTGTAGCTGGCACTGTTACAGGAGGTCCCCAGGAGCTGCTAGGAAGAACCCCTGGGCCCTCTGCTCAGCTAAAGAAAGGGGGCTGGCTCTGGAATCAGACTCCTCCTCTGACAGCTGAGCTCAGAACAGAGTGAAGAATTCTTCTTCCACACGAGTCTCTTCCACACGAGACTGGGGAGTTCTCCCCAGACTGCACCTGTGTGCCACACCACGCCCATGATGCACATACTAGCACCCAGCTCAGTGGAGGAACAAAATAGAGCCAGTGCCCAGGGTGACCCGCTGCCTGCCAGTGCCCCAGAACAGGTCCCTCCCATGTTGGGTCGCTGTAAGAAACAGAGGAGGCTTAGTGGCCAGGATTCTATTTTTTCTCTGTTTAGGGACCACACTCAGCAGTGCTCGAGGGACCATACGCAGTGTTAGGATTCGAACCATTGTCTTGGTCAGAGATGAATGCAAGATGAGTGCTGTGACCTCTGTGCTATGTCTCCCACACCCAACATCATGCTTTCTCCCACTCTACCTGCATCAGATCAATTGATCTGAGCATCGAGAAAATGGCCATCCATAGGGGAGAGATCTTGGAGCCTGCACAGTGAAGAGGGCTGCAGGTCAAAGGACAGGAGGAAAGGCAGGAGCGGATTCCCTCCCTGGAGGTGGAGACCCAGGGCTGAATCCGAGCCCTGCTGGGATCAAAGCTGACCATGATGGTCTTGTCCAGTGTTAACTGCTACAGAAGGCTGGTTTCCTGGGACTCCAGGAAACAGTGACAATCATATCGCAAACTACTGTCATTCTTATGAACATGTGTCCTGGCCATAAGAGGAGTCTGCTCTCTGCAACTGCAAATGCTTAGCAACCAGCACCCAGAGTTCTGACTCTTGCTCACACATCGTTCACAGCATGCTCTGCTCTGACAGCTGTGGCTTGGCCACACACCAGACGTGGCCCCCAGTGGCAGGCTGCACCGCTGCACTGTGGGGTCTTCTCAGGAAAGAGGCCAGAGGTTACTGGCCTCCTCACATCCCCACTCAGAAGTGCCCATCATCACCTCTGCTTGGAGCTCAGTGATCACAGCCTGTCGCCACCGCAGAGCTAGAAAGTGTCTGAGAAATACGTTGGACAGCAATAATGTCCTTCCAAGCACTGGTCGTGCCCACATTGATGGGATTTCTCATATGAGTTATTCCCTGGCGCCTGGAAACAATCCCTAAGATCTATAAGGAAACTGAGGAAGAGAGCCAATGAGCAGAAAGAACCTCTCCAAGCTTGCCGAAGCTAGTCATGGAAGACACATCTGTCCACTCGGGGCCTAGGTGCTGAACTCTACCTCTTTCTACCAAGAGGCCATGGGTTCCAGAGTCCTTCAGAGGAACACCTGAAAGAGCCCCTCAATCAGCCCCATGAAGCCCTGGCCTCCGGGTCCACATGACAGGTAGAATCATCCTTGTGCAATCTTTGGAATGAGACCTTCAGTGCTTCTGTGTGAGAACAGATGTGGTATTATATCAGCACTTGCCTGCCTGTGACTGCCAGCACACAGACACCATGGACACCCTGACGCTCATTTCCCCAGTTTTCTCAGCTACCAGGTGAGACATTGACCATCCCCATTGTCCAATCCATGTGCTGGTTTCTGGATTTTCATTTCACAACCATTGATGAGCATATCTAAGCCATTGACTGGAAAGGTCAGATACTGATAGATCAAAACAAGGTCAATGTTTGATTCTGAAGATGGAATCTTGTTCTCCACAGAGAGGAACTGCCTCCCTACATGTACTGAGCAGTTTCTAGGTAGCTCTGGGCGGTGCATCTTTTAAAGAAAGTCCATCCTCTGGGGCCAGAGCAATAGGTGTCTTGCCTTTCATGCAGCCAACCCAGGTTCCTTTCCCTGGCACCCCATTTGGTCCCCTCAGCCCATCAGGACTGATTGCAGAGCCAGGACTAATACTGAGCACCACTGGATGTGGTCTCTCCAGCATCATCATCATGGAAAGAAGGAAAGAAGGAAAGAAGGAAAGGAAGAAAGAAAGAAAGAAGAAAAGAAAAAGAAGAGAAGAGGGGGAGGGGGGGGGGGGGGGGGGGGGGGGAGGGGGGGGGGGGGGGGGGGGGGGGGGGGGGGGGGGGGGGGGGGGGGGGGGGGGGGGGGGGGGGGGGGGGGGGGGGGGGGGGGGGAGGAGGGGGGGGGGAAGGAAGGAGGGAAGGAAGGAAGGGAAGGAGGGAAGGAAAGAGGGAAGGAAGGAGGGAAGGAAGGAAGGAAGGAAGGAAGGAAGGAAGGAAGGAAGGAAGGAAGGAAGGAAGGAAGGAAGAAAGAAAGGAAGGAAGGAAGAAAGAAAGAAAGAAAGAAAGAAAGAAAGGAAAGACAGAAGGAAGGAGGGAAGAGGGAAGAAAGAAAGAAGAAGAAGGAAGGAAGGAAGGAAGGAAGGAAGGAAGGAAGGAAGGAAGGAAGGGAAGGAAGGAAGAAAGGAAGGAAAGAGGGAAGGAAGGAGGGAAGAGGGAAGAGAGGGAAGGAAGGAAGGAAAAAGGAAGGAAGGAAGGAAGGAAGGGAAGGAAGGAAGGAAGGAAGGAAGGAAGGAAGGAAGGAAGGAAGGAAGGAAGGAAGGAAGGAAGGAAGGAAAGGAAGGAAGGAAGGAAGAGAAGGAAGAAAGGAAGGAGGGAAGAGGGAAGAAAGGAAGGAAGGAAGGAAGGAAGGAAGGAAGGAAGGAAGGAAGGAAGGAAGGAAGGAAGGAAGGAAGGAAGGAAGGAAGGGAGGGAGGAAGGAAGGCAGGCAGGCAAGCAAGAAAACAACAACTGGTGGGTACCTCAAGGGATGCTGGTATTCTGTCAGAATGCTCCCCCCTCCCCTACTCACAGAGGGAAGCCCTTTCCCTGCAACCTCTCCCCTACCAGCTGCCCCCAGGAGCAGATGGACTTGTCCATATCATCTTCCCCTGTCTCTTGTCAGCAATGCTCCTCTGTCCCACTCTATGTCCCCATGCCCATTCAGGTGTCAACCCGGGGACAGGCGCAAAACCCAGTCACCCTGTCTGCCTTACTGACGAGCCTCCCTCAGCCCTCCTGCTACATCTTGACTTCTGGAGCTTGCTCAGGCCAAGAGATCTCTGACAGTGGTCTGGGGAGGTGCCACAGGACTCAAACTTGCCTTTGACAGTCTCCCTGGGAAAAAGTCCGCCCAGGGAGAGTATGTCTCCTTTCATTCACCCCATCCTCCCTCAACCCAGGTTCTAGCCCTTGCTTCATTCTTGAAGAATGAGGGCTGGTCCTTACTTATTCTCTGATTTGCCTTGACCCGACCTGTTCTGTTTGCAAACAGAGTTTCCAGGCAGATGGAAAGCATCCATCCCAGGTAAGGGATGGGGACAGAGCCTGGGCGGGAGGAGGCAAGGAACCAGGAGGCCTTCAGGGCCTGGGCTGAATGAGCCACCAGCAGGGGCTAGGCCAGACAGACTATTGTCCTCTCTTGCTCCTCATCCTTGCTGGCAGCTGCCCTGATGGTATTAATCAAGGCCCCAGTGCGTGGAAATATCAGTCCACCGTGTTCTATTCAAGTTCCCTGGAACTAAATTATGTTGTCAGGATTGGACAGAGCAGGAATGGAAAAGACCGGGCTGGATGACACGGGGCCGTTAAAAGAGATGAATGAGCCCAGCCCAGTGGCTTCCATTCAATTTTTCAAGGTTTCCCAAGGCAAGTCTGACAAATACCACCTTCGACTTCCCAGGCACCCTCAACCTTTCCCACTCTCGCCTTCTGTTTTGTTTTGTTTTGTTTTGTTTTGTTTTTTAATTCTGCTCATGGGATCAGAAGGACAAGGAATTCTTCCTATTATCTTGCAAGTGGAGATGTGGGAGGGATGGGGTTGAGGGGAGCATTTTCACCAGGGTCAGGGTCAGGTCAAGGTCAGGACATCAATCAGTGACACGAGCAGCGGGGGTTGGAGAACATTTGAGTTCAGAGTGGGCTGCCCTCCTCTTCCTCCACCTGCTCAGCCCCCACTGGAAGATGGTGCTTTCCAGACACCCCCTCAGGGCTTAACAGTGTCAGGGAGCAAATACCTGAAAGCATTGTAACTGGAGCAAACTTGCTACTCCTTCATTCATCCAGCCAGTGCTCAATGAGTATCTCCTCTACTGTTCATTCATCCAATCATCTGGCCAGTGCTCAATGAGCATCTCCTCAACTGCTACTCTTTCATTCATTTACTCGTTCATTCATTCATCCACCATTGTTTACTGAGCATCTACTCTGCAAGCTCTCCTTTTCATAAGAGTTGCCATAAGAGTTTATAAAGAGGCTGTAACTAAAAACAGATACACCCACCAGGGCATCTTCCCTGCCACAGTGCCCACAGAATATCAGGTCCTCCATGAAGCCGCTCTGATTCATGCTTCACAAAGTGGCTGTTGGGAGTGGATCTGTCAACAGGACGTCACCCAGACCCCTTCAAGGAATAGGTTGTTAATAAAAGCATCTTGAATCTGAATATGACTTCTCCCCCAAAAGCAAGGAGTCCTTCTCTCTCTGTTGGGAAACATCCCTTCAAAAAAGATGTGCATGCCCGCGTCTGGCTCTGCTCTGGGCCAGTCAGCTCATCTTCTAGCTCAGTTGTAAACAAAGGACTAATTAAATTAGCATAAATAATTTTATGCAAATTAAAGATCCATGTTATGGCTCTTTATTGGTGGCAGCATCCCGTCTTGCCACGGCACATGCTTGTTTAAAATTAATGTGCATAAATGCTCCAAATATCATATTATTAATAATGATAATGATGTTGATGAAGATGATAATAATAAACACCATCTCATAACAATGCCTGCTGGCTGGCTCTAAAATTTCATCAGGGAGTGTGTTGAGTAGCACAGCTCCTCAGGGGAAAAGCCAGATTATACGGCTCCTTCTCACCCCCACCCCTCACTCATCTTGCTATTTTGGTATCTTCCAATATGCTCAACTGACCTCTGGCCTCGTTAAATCCTGCCCGTCTTCTGAGACCCGACTCAAGGCTACTTGTGTTATGAATCATCCTGATCAACCTGAGCTACGGAGATGGCTCCTTCCTCTCAATTTCTGAAACCGTTTCCCCCATCACTCTTGCCGTCTCCAATCCCCTCGGACTCACCTCAGATCCACGAGGAGGTGACAGATATATTTATGGTTCCCATTTTATAGATGGGCTAATGGAGAGTAGAGAGTCGACACTGCCCAAGGTAACAAAGCTAGGGAATGACAGAGTCAGAATCAACCTTTCCAGCTCATCTATAACACAGAAGCAGTAGGCTAAGGGCCGGCAAATAGCAGGTAAATAATGAGCAATTGTTAGCAGGGAGTGAGGGAAGATGTGGGTATAGAGATAAGGGAATGGAAAGTTTTCAGAGTGAAAGCTTAAAAGCCTCAAGGTCACGCAACTTCCCTCTTCATGGCTCTCCAGGAACCTCCCCATCAATGGGCTTGAGCTATTTCTTCTTTAATTTTTAAGTTTATTTTAATATAGACAAAAGCCACAACTATTGATAAATATATAACTCTAGAGTTGAAATTGATTAACTAACAAAGCTCCAATATTACTGTCTGTAAGTATAAAAAATCTATTTTTAAAGTGAAAATTATTACATCTCATTATGGGATTGTTAAGACCTTGTCCAGGAATTTACTAAGCTGTTTGTTGCTAGCTGAGCCTTCTGTGTTATGATGTTTGTTCGTTGAGTTTAGTTGGCCTCTATGCTTCTTTCATATCTAAGTGGGTGTGATCCTACTGGAAGGTCAGCATTGAGGCAATGATCAGGAGATGCAGTGCGGGCACATATGTGACTGTGGATCCATAGTCAGGGTCTACGGTCTGGGCCCATGAGTTGACATTGAGTAGCAGATATGGGAGGTGGCCAGGACTTCTGAAAGTACCGAGTTGGTAGAGAGACTGCTCCCCTCGACTCTGAGAGGACACCAGAGTTCTCAACCGGGTACTGGGTACCTGAAATTATTTGTTGTCTGGCATGTCTGCAGAGGATATATTGGTGGTGGAGTTGAGGCCTTGGTGTGACTGCAGTGGTATGTTGTGGGTGTGGTTGCCAGAGTTTCAGTAGGGTTGGGGACAGCCTTGAACTGTTTCTAAAGGAACTAACCGTACACTAGTAAGTACCCTCTGCATCTGTATTCAGAGACTGACCACAGCGCTCTAGGAAAAGATGCACCCAAACTATCCTCGCCCACACCTCCAACATAAGCAGGCTGAGTAGCTGAGCTGGAGTTGACTATACCCCCTTTGCTAGTGGCCCTGGAGTTATCATGGACTTTGATTTTGAAAAAACTGCCACCTCCCTCAGAGTCCTCTTACAGTGATAGCCTTAAGCAGGCACTATCTGCCTGGGGGGGTGTATGTATGTGTGTGTGAATATGGTGTGTGTGTACATGTGTGTTAGTATGTGCGTGAGTGCCTATGTGCTCTGCTAGACTGAAATTCTAGATATCAAGAGGAAAAAAGTAAAGTATTTTGAACCAAACCAACTGGAATTTGAATTTCTAACACCACCAGCACCTGGATACAATTTAGGGTCTCCATAACTTCCATGGGAAAAAAATAAACAGGCTTTAATTGCAAAAGAAGGTACTAAGCCTTTGTACCATTGGAGTATCAGCCTGTTGTCACCAGTTGAAATCACAGATAATTTCCTATTCTGTTAGCATTGTTGCAGGTATTTTCAAAATATTGAATACAATAGGAATCAGGAAGCTTTTCCCTAAAGGTTTAGAAAGTAAATATTTGAGACATTATGCACCATCGACTCTGCTGCAGACATTCAGCGTGGCCCCTGGAGCTCTGCAGTAGTCATTAGTAAAGGGAAAATGAATGGATGTGGCCAAGTGCCAATAAAACTTTATTTACAACAAATGGGAATTCAAATTATAGTTTGCTAATTCTTGACGCATGCGGAAGTCATTACTCTAAAATTGCATAGATTTTAGGGACTGGAGAGATAGTACAGTGGGTACCGTGTTTAACTTGTAGACAGCTGACCTGGGTTTGATCCCAGCCACCCTATTATGGTCCCTAAGCCTTGCCAGAAGTGATCCCTAAGTGCAGAGACAGGAGTATGCCCTGTGCATTGCTGGATGTGACTCCAAAGAAAATCACAATAGTTTTTAGGATATTGTTATTTAGTCCCTTATTAAAGAAATAAAGTTCTATATCAAATTTTTTTAGTATTTTGAGAAACTTCATTTCCATATTATCTGTTGTCTATATGAGAATGTTTTTTTTAATAAATCAAAAAATATTATTCTGGGCTCAAAGAGACAACAGTCCAGGAAGTAAAGCTCACTGTGGCAACCTTGACCTTGGTTCGAATACCCAGCACCACATACAGTCCCTGAGCATTGCTGGGGGTCACTCCTGAGCACAGAGCCAGAAACAGCCTCTGAGCATTGCTGGATGTGGCCCAACCCGCCAGATTACTCTGAATTGGAGCCCATAAACTTTGTAAATCTAGCACAGGGTGGGGTTGGGGCATCCTCACCCCTCAAAAAGTCAAGGACTCTGTTAATTCATAGCTTCACTTCCATTTCCTCATCACAGAGTGGCAAAGCCAACAATAATATTTGTCAGAGGGTCTGTGCAAGAATTCAATGGAGTTACAAGCAGGGGTATGTTTTGTTAACTAGGAAAGTGAAAGACATTTAAGATAGGAACATTTTTGTTTCTCCAGTAGGGGGCCACCACCACCCTCTGCACACAGTAGGCACTTAAGCAATGCATACTGCAGCCAAGACAGTTGAGTCAAAAGCGTGACACTGCTCCTCGCCCAGGGCAGCACATGCTAGAGAAGGAGCGAGAGAGGCCAGGGCATCGGGGCTTCCTTTGTCTCACACACATAGAATTGAAGCTTTCAGGGCTGTGTGGAAATTGCAGGGGAATGAGACCAGGCCGGGTGGGGAGCACCACTGTGTTTGGAGGCGATTTCCCTGCTGAGGTGGCAGGTTTTACGAGCACAACTTGCACAGTTTGTGAAAGCACATGAACCTTGAAATAGAAATATGGACCTCTTAATTCATCTCTCCGTTATTTGATAAAGTATAAAGTAAATGAATGCAGAACATTTTCCTTTAATTACACACGGAGAAAGGGCGGGTGTGAGGAGCAGGAGCAGAGGCGTGAGGGCCAGAGGCCATGGAGAAGCTTCCAAACAGTTCCATCAAGTAGAGACAGCCTCCCTCAGGCCTCCCGGGACGTCTGTTGTCGGAAAGGAGGGCAAGCGCTCACCCTGGGAGCCTTCCAAACAGGACGTACTCGAACATGGGCAGTGCACCTCTGACCTCCAAGAGCTGATGGTTCAGTTAAGAAGCCAAGCCTGGAAGGCGTGAAGCCTGCGTCAGTGCTGCCATGGCAGTGAAAACCAGGCATTTCCACCTAGCCTCCACTGAGTGGTCCTGACCTCTCTGAGCCATGGGTGCAGGCACTGCTGTTGCTGGCAGAATATTTCCAGCTCCAGGGCCAGAGCAATAGCCCAGCTGGGAGGACCCTGGCCTTGCATGCAGCCATCCCAGGTTCGATCCCTGACACACCAGATGGTAACCCCAAGCTCCACCAGGAGTGACTCCTGAGTGCAGAGCCAGGAATAACCCCCTGAGCACTGCCAGGTGTGGTCCAAAACCGTTTTTAAAGACAGAAGGTTTCCAGTTCAACCCACACTGGCAGGCCTCTGGCAGGGAGATGGGCCCATGCAAATAAGCCTGTCAAACAATGACTAAGGAGAGGTAGAGCCTAGTCCCGAGTTCTCAGAGGTCTCTCTGAGCACCCCTGCAGCTGCTTCTGGGTCCAGAGAGGCCGGACCCCAGGCACAGTGACATACAAACATTGCCGGTCCTTTCACTGTGGTTCTTTTCGCTTTCTAAAACAGCTCCTCCCAGCTGCAAAGAACTCATACTTGACTCAGCTTCAAGATTTGGTCCGTGAAAAATTGTTCTGTCCAGCAAGAGGAAACTGGAGTGTTAGAAAAACTAGGTTTCCTTCTTTCTTTTTTAGTTTTGTTAGTTTGGGGGTACATTCAGCGATGCCCAGGGCTTACTCCTGGCTCTGCACTCAGGGATCACTCCTGGTGGAAGCTGGAGGACCGAATGAGATGCAAGGGATCAAATCTGGGTCAATCACATGGAAGGCAAGCCTCCAGCCCCAGAACCAGGTTACTGCAGGGGGAAATGGGTACCTCAAATTTGCATGCTGGAGTTACAATCCTCACTGTCTGAAACTGCGACTTTAATCAGTGAGGCGGCTGCAGGGAGGGTCCTGCAGCAGGAGGCCAGGCTGGAGCGTCTGGGAGAGGAAGGATTTGGATGCAGACAGGAGCAGGGGGCAGGCTAGGGGGAGCATTTGGGTGGAGTTGGGGACATTGAACAGGACAGGGTGTCACAAGCCAAAGATGGTAAGGAACTCTGCAAGGCCAGGAAGTTAGCAGAGGTATAGACAGAGTATCCACCCCCAGTCCTGAAGCCAGCTCAGCCCTCACCTTGATCCAGGATTTGTAGCCTCCATAATGTTTGAGCAATGAAAGTGTGTGTGGATGTGTATGTATGTGTGTGTATGCATGTGTATATGGGTGTACACATGTGTATGTCTGGGTATGCATGTGTTTGCATGTGCACTATGCATGTATTTGCATGCATGTGACTTGCATATGTATGTGGTGGGGATGGCAGCAAGTTCCCTTTTGTCACTTGTCACTTGTCTTCCGTAGTTCATAGATTTGTTCAAGCAGGTGCCAGTAACATCTCCATTTGTTGGGAATGAGGTCCATTATTGTTTCTGTTTTTGGCATATCGAATAAACCACGGGTAGCTTGCCAGGCTCTGCCATGGCCAGAGTTCCCTCTTAGGACCCACAAGGCTGTGGTTGAGGCTGAAATTTGGGAGTCCTGTTGCTCACTTGAATCCCAGCCCTGCCACGTGCTCTCTAGGTGACCTCAGAAGAGTGCCTGAACTTCATTATGTCTTCATGTCCTTCTGTCTGTCAGGAGGTGAGATTCTGTGTGGCCTCTTGATGTCCACCGAGCTCCTAAATGAGGTTGGGGAGACAGTCTACAAGGTATGGTCCAGATCTTGCTTGTACAGGGTCCTGGGTTGACTCACTGGCCACAGGCAGTCACTGAGCATCGCCCAGCATAGGCCTGGTGGTCACCAGCAATGGTAGCTGTGCCCCAATGTTAGACCCAAGAAGAAAGAGCTAAGCAGCAAAGGAAGCAAAATGAAGGGTTTCGCTGCAGAGTGAAGTCAGAGGCTGTTGTTGCTGGCATGGGAGAGAAGGTGTTTGTCACCCAAAAAAGCACAGAATCCTTGGCTGTGCAGGGAGCCTGGAGTTGGCAAGCTTCGGCTTGCAGTGCGGGAGTTGTCAGCTCTCATGTCACTAAGCCAAAGCCTGAGGTCTCAGGACAGGCCAGAAGTAACCATGAACCCAGGACAGTGACAGTAGTGCCTGGACCATGCAGAGTCTCTCTTTGTCCAATGACTTGGGGGTTTGAGCAATAGTGGAATATTTGCCCTTGAAGAAACTCCAACGGCATCTTTCATAATTTAGAGGAAGTGACATAAACGTTGCCCTTGGATGGCTCAGTGGTACCCCTCCCCTGCTCTCCAGGGATCCCCCACAAGAGACAGTCCTACCACTCCCTGAAGGTGTGTGGCTGTGCAAAATCAAGGCCATTGCAGTGGGTTCCTTGCAGTGCTGACTGCTAACTCCTGGAGCAGCTTGTGGAGACACGTTCTTAGTGCTATGCTAAGAGCATTGTGCATTCACATTTCTTTGTGAGGGCAGAAAGGGAGGATAAAGGAAGTAGAGATCAACAAGACAACCTGCCTGGAAATACCACTGTTTGTGTTTGGCATGGGCCTGCATGGTCCCTAAGCAGTCAGCTGTGCAGTGCATGAGGCTGCATGGTCCCTAAGCAGTCAGCTGTGCAGTGTGTGAGGCTGAATGGTCCGTAAGCAGTCAGCCGTGCAGTGCGTGAGGCTGCATGGTCCCTAAGCAGTCAGCTGTGCAGTGCGTGAGGCTGCATGGTCCCTAAGCAGTCAGCGGCAGTGCGGAGGCTGCTGGTCCTAAGCGTCGGTGTGCGTGGTAAGGCTGCTGGTCCCTAAGCAGTCAGCTGTGCAGTGCATGAGGCTGCATTGTTGGGGGGCCGCTGGAGTCCCCAACAGTTCCAGGACAGAAATTCTCTTCTACCCTCCGGGGCCTCTAGGGAATGGATGAAAACTCAGTCCAGCGCAGTTCCAAAAAAAAGTTTTTAATAGTACAAAAGCTCTACCATGGCAACCCAATATAATGTAAAACCTTAGCTCTGGTCAGAACTTAGACCATACACAAGGGCCCAAGTCTCCCACCAGAGTGGATCCCACTAGAAAGAGAGTCCTACCAAAGAGGGTCCTACCAGAAAGGAGTCCCACTAAAGAGAGGATCTCACCTGAGAGAGAGCCCTACCAAAAAAGGGGAGAGTACTTCAAGTCAGTCCCCTTATATACACCAAAGTAATCCTAACTTCAAGGAAGGTCTTGTCAACAAAGAACCCCAAACAGCTTCTAGATAGTAGAAGAATGTAGAAGGGTGGTGCCCCACCCTATTATAGGCATAAACAAAGAATTATGCCAAGGACTAATCCCTTCTTCCAAGATTATCTCTTATGTAAAGCACTGGAGAGAGAGAGAGGGGGTCTGGTACATCTTAATTTCATGGGCTTCATGTAATCTAGATGGCACCCACAAGGTCCTTAGTTATTATCTGCACCCTGCTGATTCTGAGTATCTTGTTCTCTGTATACTGAAAGGGTCACATTCGCCTGCTTGAGGGGCAAACTAGTATGAGCCTTCCTATAATCTTAAACGATAGTCTCAACGTAGCCAGGGTGGTAGTCTCCTGGTAAATTCTAACTGTTCCACGCTGGGTGCAGTGGGTATAAAAAGGAGTGTGCTCAATCTAGAAAACATAGAAGTCTTAGTAGATGTATAAGATGTATAAGTCAGAAGTTACTCATTTAAAATCAAGGTGACTTCTGTAACTGACTCACCCTCCATCAGTGTTTACATAGAAAAGAGATCTCATTAGTATGAACCCTGGCTTAAGAACATGTAAATAGATTAAGCTATGAATAGATAAAACAGCAAAGCTCCCAAGCTAACTAGCCCTGTCATCCAACACTGTATGGTCCGTAAGCAGTTAGCTGTGCAGTGCCTGAGGCTGCATGGTTCTCAAGAGCTGTGCTGTGTGTGAGGCTGCATGGTCCTAAACAGCTGTGCAGCATGTGAGGCTGTGTGATCTCTAAGCAGTCATCTGTGCAGTGACCAGTACCAACTCAGGTGTGGTCTGGGAGGCAGAACAGACAAGGCAACAACCCATGCCCACTAAGAGGAAAGTGCAGGTCACCCTACATCTTGCCTCCTGGCCAATGATCAGGCTGCAATTTCAATGCTAAGGGGATTAAAGCCTCTGGTCTTGGCTGAGAGAATCCCCAAAAGGACACAGCCATGCAGCCAGTTCTCAGGAGTCCACTGCAAAGAGGGCCAGGGCTATGCCTAGTGCTTGGTGTGCCTGACCTCTGCATGTGGGCACCATAGCTACATGAAGAGCAAAAGCACAAGTACACACTGTAATTATATATAATAACCTCTATGTGGGTTTGAAGATCATGACTCTTTTTTGGGATGACTAACATTTTAAGTGTCCTCTTTGAATTTGTTTTGGTTTGGTTTTTAGGGCGGTATGGGCACACCCAGCTGTGCTCAGTGCTTACTCCTAGTTCTGTGGCCGGGGACCACTCCTGAGGGACTTGGGGGACCATATGGGGTGCCAAGGAACGAACCCAGTTTGAGGTGCATGCAAAGCAAATGCCCTCCCCACTGTCCTATCTCTCCAGTTCCAGGTATCTACTTTGAGCCAGGCACCGTGATTGGAGCTGGGGACACAATGGGAAACCATAAATGAAATCAATCATACAACTGTTCTTCATTTAAATAAGTAAACTTCTGCAATGGGCAGAATATATAGAATTGCATTGATGAACTTACCCTAGATTAACACATGACTTGCAAAAGTCTCTATTTCCCCTGGTAGACTACAGCTCATCTATCACTAGATCACTAGATCACTAGACATCTCATTGTTCATCAATTTCTCGAGCAGGCGCCAGTAACATTTCCATTTGACCCTATCACGCGCGAGTGTAGCCCAATGGCATCTGGTTGTTTCAGGAATATGAAGAGCCTCAAACCGTTCATTCATGGTCTTGACAAAGAAGTCTGACCATTTTGTAGGTGGGTGGCCACGTGATCTTTTGACATCCTGTGGGATCCAGTCGGTAATGGCTCTAGTCCAGTGATTGTCTCCAAATCGCATTACATGTCCCGCCCAACTCATCTATAAACTGAGCATTTTTTGAGAAGACCAGAAGGTTGCCCACTGAGACTTTTTATTCAACAAACTGTGACACAAGGCAGGTTACTTAACCCCTCTGTGCCATGGAGGCTTCAAATGAGCAGAGGACCGACGATGGAGTTCATGCACATGGGAGGCGTTGCTCATAGCAGAGAACACTCAGTAGCCTGGTCACTGCCACAGTGAGGTCCCGTCTCTCACCACTGCCTTGTCCTGAGGGGTCCCGACGTACCCAGGAACTCTGTGTGTCTCTCTCCCCCTCAACCAGGGCCAAGTTACAGACTTCAACAGACTTTAAAACAGTCATTAAAAACTATCAAGAGAGGGCCAGACACACAGTACAGGGATTAAGGCATTGCCTTGCACACTGATGACCCAGCTTTGGTTTCCCAGCACCCCATATGCTCCTCTGAGCACTGCCAGGAGCAATCCTGAGTCAGGAGGAAGGTCTGAGCACAGTGGCTGTAGTCCAAAAAATCAGAATAAAATGAGGCAAAGAGATCATGCTGAGTGAGGAGTGAGCCTAGCCGTGAGGCATCAGTCAGTTCGGGGTCCGCAGGGTTGGGTCTGGTTTGTAGCCATCTGACTTGAGGTTCAGTTACCAAGCCACTCCTGAAAGCTGACCCAGACTGTGGTGAAGATGAAGGGAAAGAAGGGGGCAGGAGTCTCCGGTGGTGGCACAGAGAAAGGGCCACTAGTGTAGCAATGGCAGTAAGAAGCTCCCCAGAAAAGCGGAGTAGAGAAGAGGAAAGATGTCTTGTCTCCTGGCAGGGCTTTAATGCCCATCACACTCCAGGAACGAGGCAGTCCAGCCCCTGCAGCTCAGAACAGGATGCCGAGCATTTTCATTAAGAGCCTGAATAAGGACAGGGAAGGTCAACTTATCAAATTTGAGTCTGACATGAATTTGAAAGGGAAGATAAATGAATCGAATGAAAGCCTGATCCAAAAAGCTTTCAACAGGTAAAAATGATAAGTGGTAGTCAACCGGATGGAACAGAATAAAAGAATCTAAGTCCGGTGCTTGATTCCAACCACCCCCCCCCACCCCCGCAACCCCGCCCAAAAAAAGCTGACTACCTGCAGTTGATAAGAGACTAGAGATTTAACAGGAGAAAGACTTAGAAAAGAGGTGGCTTGAACAAGCAATGAGTTTAGAAAAGTCAGTAGTGTGGCATGGCTGGAAAAGATTTTCTAAGCTGGATCACATTAATAAATGTATAGGGACTGCAATTGAGGAGGTAAGAGTCCTCTATCACAGTTCTATTTCCTTATTTTCCTTTTGGTGGTGGGGTTGTGCCATACCAAGTGGTACTCAGGTTCTGTGCTCAGGGATCATTCCTGGTAGGACTTGGGGGGACAGTATGGGGTGCTGGGGATTGAACCTAGGTTAGTCATATGCAAAATAAGCACCCTGTCTAATGTACTATCTCACTGACCCCAGGGGTTCTCTTTTTGTGGATTATTTGTTTATTTGTTGTTTAGAGTTTTAAAGACAACTCTATTTTAGAAACCATTTGTTCAAAGGTTAAAGCATGACTGAAAGGAAGACAGCTCCTGAGGCCATACTGAGCACTGTAAGACAGTGTCACCAGGAAACATCTCTAAGCATTAGATTGATGCTCAGGGGTCTTCCAGAATACCTGGAAGGAAAAGAGGAATCACACATGGGCAGCCACAGAAGTTCAACAGCATTGCAGAGCCAGGGAAGCTTCAGCAAACTTAACACTAGTCCTTGCATGGTCCAATTAGGCCACTCCAAACTGTGACTCTGGGCAGCTGTTGCAGGATCCAGCCTGGCCCCATCCCTAGCAATGCACAGATCCTTTTTTTTTATAAATAAGAGCCTGGAGAGGCTCATCCTGCCACTAGCATTCGAGTCACACCTTTTTGAAGGAAACAGAGGGAACTGAATGGGCAAACCATACACAGCACTGGCATGTTGCATCTCCCTCTTCCACACGTCTGTGGGACCCTCTCCTCTGCACTGAGCATCTTGGGGTTGGCAGGAGGCATCCAGACTCTTGGTCTTGAAGACTCTGAACCCAGAGCCTTCATTCTTTTCTCTCTGCCACAGATGTCTTATTCACAGGTTAATTCCCTCATCAAAGAACAAGACACCACTGTATCACACATATTCAGAACCAACCCCTTTTTTCCCTTTTCCCTCTTTGTGTAGCAACAGCCCCACAGCCTCACAACAAGCAAACCCTTTAACCCTGCCAGGCTAGAGACTTCCTCTCACTGGAAATTGACATGGATGGAGCCCTCGTCCAAAGAGTCAGATCCATGCTCTGCCTTTCCCCAGCTGCAAGTATGAGCCCTCTGGGAGCTAAGAGTCTGGGATTGTGAAGACAGGAAGTGCAGGTTCCCAGGGCATCCTGGGAAGGAGGTCAATGGACACACTCCTGCTTCTCCCACTTGGTGCCACACACTCTATTCTCCCTCTAGGTCATGGAGCACCATCATATGGGTATCATTGTGGGAGAAGAGGGGTCGCGCATGCTTCACGCATCATTTACATCCTCAGAGCCTCAGCCACCCTTTCATGATTGTGTCCATGCACCATGAGGTGATCCACAGTGGGATAAACCAATAGGATCCCACAGGATGACAGTAAGTTTAAGAGCCTCTGTACTGCAACAGAAACATGAGTTAAAACTAAAACACAGCTAACTGGATGGGATAAATTATTCACATTTAACATAAGGTCCTCACAAAGATCAACAAAATCATATTCAAAGGCCTCTGTTAAAAAGTGGGAAGAGGAAAGGAACAGACACTTCTCAGAGGAAAATATACAAATGTCCAACGGGTACATGGAAAATGCCAGCTTCACTCATTATTAGGGAACTCTGAATCAAGATGGCAATGAGACACCATCTTACACCATGGAGTGGCACTTATCAAAGACATTCTCTATTTTGGGGAATAATCTGTGTGGGCAGGGTTGTGGTAGAAAAATAAACTCTCAGCCACTGTTGGTAAGAATGCTGTCTGGTCCATGGAAATGTTGCCTATGGGAAACATTTTTTTGCTTTCTCAGTAAAATAAGAATTGAGCTGCCATGAGACTCAGCAATTTGGGGATTTGAGAAGAAGTACAGTAGGTAGGACACTTGCCTTACACCTGGTCAACCCAGGTTCTGTTCCCTGCATTTCACATATGGTTCCCTGAGGCACAGTCAGTAATAATTCTTGAGTGCAGAGTGAGGAGTAACTCCTGACCACTGCCAGGTGTGACCTCAAAACAAAATAAGACCCAGCAATTCCACTTCTGGCCAACTACCCCCCACCCCCCAAACACAAAAACACTCATTCAAAAGAACATATGCACACCATTATTCATGACAGCACTTAGGACAATAACTAAATAAGTGGAGTCCAACCCCAGTGGCCCACAATAGATGAGTGGATTATGAGGTAGACACAAACACACACAGAGATACACATACAGTCACGCACACACAGACACAGACACTAGAGTCCAACCCCAGTGTCCCACAATAGATGAGTGGATTATGAAGTGGACACAAATACACATGCACACAGATACACACACAGTCATGCACACACAGACACAGACACTAGAGTCCAACCCCAGTGTTCAACAAAAGATGAGTGGATTATGAAGTGGACATACACACACAGAGATATACACACAGTCACACACACAGACACAGACACCAGAGTCCAACCCCTGGTGTCCAACGAGAGATGAGTGGAGTGGATTATGAAGTGGACACAACAAAC